>JALBZD010000488.1:0-24949 GCA_038050675.1 Globisporangium cylindrosporum | reverse complement strand
CTGGGCTTCGTTCGACACCCCCATCGATTAGCGAAGCCTTCAAAGGGGTCGTCAGCAGCTGCGCTCTGGCCCCAACTCGATGGTTGTTGTTGCCGTTTCACAGCAACTCTGAGCCGCTTGAGCCACCCCTAAGGGTTACACTTCCGACGTGCCTTTCGGGATATCAAGTCTCGCAGCTGCCGGAAGCTCGTTCACCAGCGCTATTAATTGATTCGCACGCGTTTCTATTCCTCCTCACTTGATCATGGCGCAGTTCACACCACACGCCGTGGTTCTTCCACACGACTCACTACGGCGTCAATACAGTCTGTCCCTGGTTGAGCCGCTACCAACTCTAGAACTGCTAGCCCAGTCTCGAGTACCTTTGTGCTGATTCGACGAGAGCGTCCGTACGTCCGTAAAGAAGCAAGTGTCGGTTCAGTGGACCACGGTGCAGACTCAAAAGAGATTGAAGTAAAGCTCCTGGATCCAACCCTTCTCCAATACTGTCTCCTACTGAACGTACACTCCAACTGACATGGCCACTTCTAGTTGCGTTGGCTCCGTTTGCGTTTTCTGTCGTAGTTGAAGTTATACAAATAAGCTTGAGTCTAAGCGCTAATGTTGAGCCTGGAATGGTGCTTGAAAGCGACACATGCAATGACGAGAAAGGCGACGGGCTGATATGTGCTGGAAATACAACTACTTTGCTGCCAACACCAGGCGAATCAGGAGAGAATTTTTGTCGTGGCGTGCTGATCGCTTCGCAGTATGTTCTCACTGCCGCGCACTGCACCTCGGACGGACTCGTGAAATGGGAGGCGATCGGCCCAAGCGAGGACGAATCTGAAGACGAGAGCGAGCGTATCCAAGTTGTGGGCGCAGCGATTCATACCCACCCGCTCTTCAAGCACCCGAACCTCTACTCTTTCGACGCGACGATCCTCGAACTCCAAAGCTCAGCGTGCAAGCTCCCGATTTCGCTGGGCAAAGTTCTTGTTCGCGCCAAAATGGAGCTCAAATCAACCGCGTTTGATTGGCTGGCAAATCAACTGATTGGCATTGCAGTTTTAACCAATGAGCTTCTTGGCACTGTATCATGTTCTGCGGAATGAACCCAAAGGAAGAAGAAAACCACCATGCGAATACATCAGAAGCGCAGCACAAACACCAATCCACTCGACAGTGTAGCGCCACACCCACCCACCCGCCGGTAGTCTTCATGCGCACGCAGACGCGCTACAAGACGCGGACAGGCGCGTTGCTGGCGGCGCTCATCGCGCTCTTCGTTACGTCGCTCGCGGTGTTGTTCGCGAATGCAGAAGCGGCGTCATCGCTGCGCGTGCACGTGAAGGCGCGTACCTCCTCCCACCAGCAGCACGAGCAGATACTCAAAGCCACTGGAGACACGTCATCAACGCAGACCAGCAGTGCGCTCGAGGCTTCGTGTGTGGCGTTCTCCAATAGCAGTTCAGACCGGTCGGCGGTGCTCTCGATCAACTGTCCGAGCGCGTGTCGCGACAGCAACTTTTGCATCTACTACCCGGCGGCAGCACGCGGCAACTGCACTAACTCCTGCTTTGACGGCGACACGTGCACGTTCGAGTGTCTGAGTACGCTTGGTGGTGCCGGCTCGTGGTACATCACAGTGTACGACAACGATGACACGCTTGCAAAGATCGCCGCGGAGAACGCACGGCAGGTGACCCCGTCCGTGCTCGTGAACGCGAGTGTCGTGACGAAACTGGACGACGCCTTCGTGCGACCCAACGTGTTCGACCAGCTGTACGTTCGATTGGTTGCCCTAAGTGCTGGTTATGTAATAGAAGGGCGAGGCTGACGTCGCTTTTTGTTTATGTATGGCACAGGACGGTGGTTGGGAACGAACTCGGGTCCTCTCTGCTTCAGGACAATGGCGCGACCGATGAGTTTCTGCCGCAAGGAGACGTCGTAAATTTCACTTTTCCCAGCGATTTCCTGAGCCAACTGAGCGGCTTGGAGTTCATGTACGTTACGCGGCTGTGATGTGATGCTATGGAAAGCGTATGTGCAACCTACAGAACTGGCTGTGCTGACCTGTAAGAATTTGGATTTTGCCAGACGCATTGAAAATGTGCCATTCCCACCGAGCTCAAGCAGTGACCAGCTCGTGTTCGCAAAATTGGACACATTGTACGTTCCGTCTATGCATTTTTGAGACTACTGCTGGCTCGTTGGCGACCTGAAAATATGACTTTCATTGTTGGTTTAACCTCTACTGCTGGTATGATCCGACAGGTACGCGTCGAATACGCTTCTGGAGACTATGCCCATCCGGGCAAAGAGCCTGCCTGTCCTAACCGACATGTACGTTGTCATAAGCTATCTGTACCATCCAGTTTGAGCCTTCGACTTAACCCAGACCTTTTATGATCATTGCTGTGTTCCTACCATAGAGATCTCTCGTACAACAACATTCGCGCTCTCAAGGAGGGCATGCTCCCACTGAGTCTCACGTTCCTGTAGGTTTTGTTTTCCAGCATGAAAAATCGCGACACACTTATGGTCACAATGTGTAAGACCTCTAACTACTGATTCAATTGCTGCGTTCCGTAGGGATGTGAGCTACAACCTTCTTGACGAAATCCCCGCAGACGTGAAGAGGATGGAGAACTTGACGAAACTGTATGGCATCTGCTTCGATCAATACCAATTGTTCCTACCTAGCTAACTGTTGAGGTATTGACTCACATTCTGCGGATGTGTGTGTACCTGAATGTCTAGGTACCTCTGGTCCAATCCGCTGCACATCATCTCAAAAGGGTCGATTCCAGAATCTCTCGAAGTGTTTGGCTGCCGGGATTGCTCGCTCCAGCAAATCCCCGAAGACATCGCGGGGCTGGAAGCGCTGATCGAGCTGTGCGTACTGAAATCGAGCTGAACCCTTTTGATGACTGGCAACCAACTAACCCAGGGCTTGTCTGTTTGGTGATTTATGGTTCCTGCAATACTTAGAGATCTCTCGGAGAACAACTTGACGTCTTCGGCGTTGCTCGACCTCTCGAAGCTGCCTTCTGAGCTGCAGGCGCTGGCTCTCGACTCGATCGGACTGCAAACCATTCCAGCCAACCTCAAGCGGCTGGGCAACCTGTACTATCTGTGAGTGTTTCTGGAAGATGACGAGTGTTTCTGGAAGACTTGTATACTTTTGACGCTGACCTGTTCACTCTCGCATGTTGCTATCGTCACCATGGTTCCTCAGGTCGCTCAACAGCAATCCGCTCAAGCAGATTGACGTCTCTCGCCTTCCTACGCTGCTCTCGTCGTTGTACGTTGTGTGTTTGGGAAAATTGTACCCGTCTTGGAGGTACATTTTGATTGCCATTCGCTAACGATGCTCTGTACTGGTGCCCGCCCACTTTGTCTGTTTAGATATGTCGACAACTGCGGCCTCTCAGCACTGCCACCCGGACTCAAGGAACTATCGAACCTCACAGAGCTGTATGTGCGTCTACAACATTGAGGATTGAAATACAAACTTCACACATTGACTGACGAGACGGTATCTTTATTGTGTGGTGGTTTGTGTGGCTAAACAGGAGCGCATTGGGGAATCCATTCACCGAACTCCAGCCAGAATCCCTTCCGCAATCGCTCAAGACTCTCAGCATCGAAGACGCCCACCTCCCAACTGTCCCTGCTGGTGTCCTGCCGTCTTCAATGACCACTCTGTACGTTCGTTTATCTCTTGAGGAGGATGGCAAGCGTGCAAATCGCCCACCCAGTATCCAGTATTGATCTAGGACTGATTCCCGTTTTGTCTTTGTGGGTTGCAGGGCGATCCAGATGTCCGGAATGACAGAGACCCCTCCCGACCTAGCGCAGATGAAGCGACTGGATACCTTGTACGTGGCTGTGACGCAATTCGGTTGAAGTAACGAGTGAGGGGCATGCATCGTTATTAATTACTGATGTTATTGCTGGAAAATGGTTGGCAACAGGACGCTTGGGGGCAACAACCTGACCACTTTCCAGGTGACCGACAACCTGCAAACGCTGACCCAAATGTACGTTGAACCGTGTACAGATTCTAACCATTTGATTCCCTTGATCGTGTCACCTGACGCCCTGTGTGTGATGTTCGAATGTCTCTCTTCAGTAATTTATCGAGCAACTCGCTGCAAGCTTTCAATGCGCAGCTGCCGATCGCTGTGTCAATCGCGCTGCGAGACAACAAACTCACGTCGTTTGAGGTAACGAAGGCGTCCAACGTGGCGGGTCTCGACCTCGGCAACAACGCGCTTAGTGCGGTACCAAAGTCGATCTTCAACATGACCAAGCTCTCCACACTGTGCGTTTACAGCCAACCAGCCATTGACATTTGTGTGCGCTTTCAAGGAACGGAGCTAACATGTAGTACTTGTTTGATACAGGGACCTGAGCGGCAATCCGATCAAGGACTACATCCCCAGCGTCGAGGAGTTCGCGTTCCTGGACAAGCTGACTACGCTCACCATGGACGCCAGCCAGTTCTCTGCTGTCTGCAGCGACAACCAGACTCAGATGCTGCACTATTACACGATCTGCACACCGGGGAGCACCGTCGGGATCGGCACGAGCAGCGATGGCGGCAAGAAGTCGTCCACGCTGTCCGTGATGCTCAACGTCTGCCTTGTTCTTGTCCTAGTGCTGGTGCTCGCGGCGGCGTGGCACAAGCGCAAGCTGCGCCAGCAGAAAATCAAGGAGCTGATCGAGAAAGAGATTGCCCAGTACAAGACGCGCGACAGCGGCATCTGGGAGGACGAGGTGCTGCTCAAGCACCGTCTCGATATCGACCTGGTCAAGCGCGTCAGTATGGTCTCCTCGGGCATGTTTGGCGAAGTCTGGCTGGGTATGTACAAGAAGAGCAAAGTCGCGATCAAGCTGTTGAAGGAGAAAGACGCAAACCGGCAGCTCATCAGCGACTTTGTCGACGAGATCAAGCTGCTCTCGACGTTCACGCACCCAAAGGTTGTGCGCTTCATCGGCGTCGTGTGGACAAAGGAGTCGGACATCGCAGTGCTCACCGAGTTTATGCCCAGGGGAGATCTGCGCAGCTACCTGGACAAGCAACACCTCAAGAAGAAACTCTCAGATAATGAAGTCGATAGCGAAGGAGGTTGGGACGCCAGCAAGATCCGCATCGCGCTCGACATCACGGAAGCCCTCGTGTACCTGCACTCACTCGAACCAACGCTGATTCATCGCGACCTGAAATCCCGGAACGTGCTGCTCGATAATGATATGAACGCGAAGCTGAGCGACTTTGGTGTCTCGCGGCACAAGATCGACGAGGAGACGATGACTGCTGGCGTGGGCACGATCCGGTGGATCGCCCCTGAGGTACTCGCAGGCGAGCACTACGACGAGTCCGTCGACATCTTCTCACTTGGCGTGATCCTGAGCGAGATCGATACGCTCAAGATCCCGTACTTCGACGCGCGAGGCGAAGAGAACGAGCAGTTGTCTGACACGGCGATCGCAAACTTAGTGCTTGCAGGTCTGCTGACTGTAAGCTTCACGTCGTCGTGTCCACCGGAGATCATGGTGCTGGCGACTCGGTGTACGTCGCACAACCCGAGCAAGCGACCGAACGCGCTGCAGGTTGCCTTCGAGTTGCGCATGCTGCTTCTCCAGAGTCACAGCGGCTCGACGTTGTCGCTTATGAGCAACAACAGGCCGAATGAGGAGGGTGAGCATGAAGAAGTGGAAGCAGAAGTGGAAGCTGATGAAGAAGTCGAGGCGTCTGCCCATGGAGTGATCGCAGTGTAGCACGAGGAAATGAGGCTAACGTTGCTGGATCGAAGGTGAGCAATAACCTCCGTCACAGTGGCGCTCATGGGACAATTAACAGCTTACTAGCGCCGGCATAAACAACTATTCTAGATACAAGCAGACTCTTTCAACCACCCTGTCTTCCATACGCTTGCTACCATTCCAAACCATGTTCGTTGATGACGGACAACGATGCCGACTTTCATTACACAGGGCGCTGACTTGTGCATCATCAACGCTGCTGCGAAACGGCAACAACAACCATCGAGTTGGAGCCAGAGCGCAGCTGCTGACGACCCCTTTGAAGGCTTCGCTAATCGATGGGGGTGTCGAACGAAGCCCAGCGCTACGAGAGGCGATTCTTCGCTGTGCGCAGATAGTTTTCATAGACGGCAGCGCCATCGAGCACGAGCAGTACATCGTTTGGGTTCACACTCGCTCGCCACAGCAGACGCAGTAGCAACGACAACACTGTGCAGAAACTACTGTAGAACATGGAGACGAAGCGGAGTTGGACCTTCACACTGAGGGTGTGCTTCTCCCAGATCACGCGGTCGTAGATCTTGGTGGATATCAACAGGTAGACGAGTGCAACACCCAAGCACACGACCATGACCACTACCAGCACAACCACGACAAACGCTTTTCGTAAGCCGAGCTTGCGTTTCATCACTGGCGGAAGCGCGTCGAGACTCAGGACCCAGTGGCTCCACAGCCACGAGATCAGCACCATCGAGCAGCAACTTGGGTTCCAGCGAAAGAAGTCGCAGATATACAGATGGACAAATGCCAACTGCAACAATAGGAAGAGAAGGTCGAACGACGTCCAGAGCGCTCAAAGTAGCTTTCGCTGGTAGTGGAACGCAACTGTAGAACAGTAGAGAGCGGTGGAGCTTAACATAAACTCGAGACTTACTGTAGTGTATCCAGCTAAGTGGTCGTCTTGAATCATGCCAAGCAGCGTAGTCAAAGTCGATGTTGAAAGGGCGAAAACGCCAAGTCATACGGCTCGGGACAAGAGACGAGACGGCGACGGAGTAGCAGCAGTGGAGCTGACCCACGAAACCAGCAAAAGCGCCTGGCAAGTGTCGATTTGGCTCACTTGGTCGATGTATTGCATGAGTTTCACGTACTCGAGGGCGGTGGCAGGCGGTACATTGGCGGCGGTGGGTGAGCGAAGTATCAGCGGCTGCTTGGGGCGACACGACGCGAGAATCAAATTGACGCGGTAGCTTGTGCATTCAATCAGAGCCCTGTTCGCTCGTTTCTGGGATACGCCTCGTTTCCGGAACACATTACGAGCCACAAGCGCCTCGATCGTGAGCAGACCACTCGACACGTAGGCAGACGCGAGAAGATCGAGAGAGTTGACGCGCAGCAGTGTGATGTCGTGGGAATCGTCGGTGAGTGTCAGCGTGACCATGATCCACGTGGCAGTTGAGTCCAGGGTCCCGATGGTGTTGAGGATAGAGGGGATTCGAGATTGTTGTTCTTCTCCGCAATAGACGCTCCATGCTCGACCAGTATTTTCACTAGCCCCAAGTAGCCTTTGCGGCAGCCAAATGTAGTGCGAACTCGCCGATGTGATCTTTGAGGTTTGTTGAAGCGCCAGACTCAAGAAGGACACGGACGACATCGACGATTCCTTTATTCACTGTAGTCAGCAGCGGTCCACTTAGATCTTCGTTTGTACCGCATTCCGCAACTTGACTCTTCAAGAGAATTGTCACCACATCCGCATGACCTGCGAGGGCTGCCTCGTATAATGACGAATAGTCTCCACGAATCTTGTAAGTCGCTGACGCTCCATTTTCGAGGAGTAAAGATACCAACTCCACGTGACCTCCCTCCGCTGCCGCGAAAAGCGGGTTCCTGCCATAGCTGTCGACCGCTGAAAGCGAAGCACCGCGATTGATTAACTCTCTCGCCATCTCCAATCAACGTTCGTTCGCTGCTTGAAACAATGGAGTCCTGTCGTCTCAGTCTTTCGCATCAATGGAAGCGCCGCTCTTGAGAAAAACTCGCGCGACATCGACATGCCCGTACTTTGCTGCATGGAACAATGGCATGATTTCGGCCTTGTCCCTGGCATCCACTCAAGCACCCCGCTCAATCAACTTCTTCGCGACGTCAGCGTATCCTTTCTCAGCCGCGCGGTGGAGTGGAGTTTCATTGAAATCTGCTGTTTCATCGACAGAGGTACCATGCTCGAGTAGAATCTCCACCACTTCGGGGGTTGAGGCAAAGTAGAGCGGTCGTTGGCCGTAGCTGGCAGATTCACTCACAGACGCACCATGATGTAGAAGATTTTGGACGATACGCGCTTGCCCATATTCCAAAGCACTCGTAATTGGCATATGCTGATGGTAGAAAGCATGATGGGTAACATCCGCGCCACTCGCAATAAGTGCTTCCAACATTTCAACGTGGTCTCCTTTCGCTGCGACAGAAAGTGGCGTTTCATGATCTTTCTCATCAGCATCCACCTCAGCGCCGCTAACCAGCAGTACATTCACCACCCCAAGATGGCCGTTCTCAGCTGCAGCGAACAGCGGCGTGCATCGCGTGTCGTCTCGTTCGTCAACGTCAACACCGTGGCTGACCAGAAACTCCACGTCCGCGACGTTGTCACTGGCTGCTGCACGCACAGGCACACCGGGTTCGCCCACGCCAAGCCGCGTTCGCTTCTGCTCGATGATCTCGCCGCTCTCCGTCGTATCCTCGATTTTCGCTGTCTCTTGGTGCTCGCTGTCCTCGATCCCTTCGTCTTGATTCTCCACGCTCTCGCGTTCACCTTCACCAACAGCGATCTTGTCAGTGGCAGCACCAACTGTGCACCCGCCGGTGATCCCCTCTCCGCCAGTGATCGCCGCCGCGACTTCGCACTGCTTCTCCTGCTGTTCCGTCTTGTCGTGCACCGCCATCATCGTTTTATCCATCGTTCGCTCGCTTACTTCTTCACTTGATAGTCTCGCTGGTGTACATGTGGTATTCCCTGCACCGTTTGTTTATTTCTTGCCACGTCGCTGTGTACTCTTTGTCGTGACATAGAACAGCTGAGCTGAAAGATCTGTGATGCTGGTGATGCGATTGCCATGACTGCTTGTTTGTTCATTCGCATGTGATGACTCGGCTCCAACTGCGTCAGTTCGTTTATTGCTCAAACACTTTGCTGCACTTTGCCTTTCTCGCAAATGATTGAATGCTTCGACAAATCATTTCATTTCTCTCCGGTGTATAGGAAGGAGCACGTGTACGTGTACTCACACCTGCTGGGTGAGCTATGGAGCGAGTCATTATCAGGTGCGAGCCTGCACGAACGCCGCACTGCGTCGTCCGTGACTTGTCAGGCAGCATGCAAACAGCGGTGCTGCTTGTGGAGCAGTGCCGCTGAACGCTGGCGCCTTTTCGACTGACCCGTGGCGGCGTTGGCTGTCGTTGTGGAGCTTTCGCTTGCTTTCTCTCAGTTTGGAATGCTCTTGTAGAAGGACGTTTTTCTATGCGTTTGAGCAATTCACCCTGTTTCACAGTGCTATCAAGTACAGAGAAGCCTTTCTCTCAGCAGCCACACCCAGTCATGAGCATAACATTATGCATATCAAGGGGTATCTTTAACTTTGAAGTCCATAGTAGCAGTTCGCGAATCATGCATACATCCAGGAACTGCACCTTAACAACGTGTCAAGTGCTCCCAGCAAGCAGGTGGCTCTCTCGTCTACTGGTTTTCCCAATCACTGTTGATGCATGCGCCAGTGCATGGAGAATATCCTTTATAATGCCGCCAGGTCCCACCAAAACCCATCGCAAAATGCATGCACCGCACCGTTCGCCTTGCTGTCGCACCTGTTACGTCGCTCTAGTTCGAAGTGGGTAGCAGTGCTCACTATTCTTCAGCAGTGTATTCGCTTAGTCCTGACCATGTACGAGTATCACGAGCGATCATGGCACTTGTATAAAAGCAGTGCGATCCGCCACCACTGAGCATCGTTCGGCGAGATCCTTTTCTAAAGTGTCGCAGTGGGCCGCGGTGTCCATAGTGACTGCGAAACGAGTTTACGTTGGCTCTGAGGCCATAGTTTGCTCGTGACTGAGTCCCTGAGGACATCGAGCGACTGGTTTCAGGATTCTTGGACGCTCGCTGCTGGTACTGATGGAACCATTCCCCGAGCCATTCGTTTGCGTGCACCGGGATCGTTTATTCGTAATGGCTCGATCCTAAACCAAAACAATATGAAAAGGTTTCCTATTATTAAAACCGCACCACTCCCTTTAAAATTTCCCTATCGCTGCTAGTCGTTTTGCTTCCTTTATCTTCTACCCACTCACTATTATGCATGCACTTACTGAAAAAATCTTGGTCCAATATCTATCGGTAGCCCTTCTCCCATTCTCTTTCTCTCGCTCACTCTTCTCTTCAATCGCCGCCAAGCAAAACCATCTCGAGACCTCCGAAGCTCTTCAATAGCTCGACTGGCACTGCATCTCTCTCTATACCACTATTCGCTGGTACCGGGCTCGCGGGGACTCGCCGTTCTGCTTTGCGACTGCGCCAATGCCGTTCTTTGGACTGTGGGTGAAGCCATTCTGGTACCCGTGTCCATTGCCATTCGACGTCCCATTATGCTGGTGGTGCTGGTGTTGTGCGTCGTGTCGCAGCGGCATCTGCTCCTCCTTGTCCTCGTACGTCTTGCTCTGCTGGGACGCGAGCATCGACGCCGATCGATGCGACGGTGAGAGCGGCATGAGTGCGCCAAAGTGGCCGCTTGTTAGGTGCGCGTGCGCGCGCGACGACGCGAGTGCCTCCGAACCCATGCTGCTGCTGCCCACGTCCTCTTCGCCGTGCTTGGAAAGCAAATAAATACCGAAAATGATAACTGTGGACCAGGAAGCCAGTGTTAGACACTGTGAGCGTGAGCATAACGAAAAAAGAGATAGAGAGACGTACATGCAAGTGCAATGGGCAGACAGATCCACTCGAACGTCGTGAAGCGCGTGTACTTTTCATAAAACACCACGCCACCGATTACACTCGACTGAATACAAAACATAGCACAGTCAGTAACAGATCAATGTACTGGTCAGTTTAACAAAAACCCAAGAGCTACGCACCCCGATCCAAAAGCACTGGAACATTGGGAATACGCTCAGCGTGTCGCCGGCCATGATTGCGCGGTTGAGCAGGTCAGTTTGCAGCACGAGTGTGGAGATCATCCCACCCACGAAGAGGTACGTGGTGAAGTAGACAAACTGGTTCTGGCCGCTGAGAGTCAGGATGAGCAAGATCGACGCGCACTTGGCGAGCAACACCGAGAAGCTCCCAAAGATACCGGACGCGGTCGCGTAGAAGAACGGCATGAGTCGGTATTTCGACTCGTTTTGGCTCTTCGGCAGTCGCGAGATACGCTGGATCTGGGCAAACATGGCGCCGAGGATCGCGAACATCACGCCCAGGTACACGAGGAAGCCCAGCTGGTAGAACTGGCGCTCAAGCTCGTCGAGTGACATCATGTCGTCTGGCTCGTTCACGACCGTGCTCAGCACCACGCCGATGATGATCAACAGCGTCCCGACCACGTCTGTCTTGGACAAAATCTATTGGTGAGCAGACAAACAGAGCTTCGTTAGATGGGTAGCGCATGGTGCATGCCAATACTTTATGAATACTATCATACTTGTCCGAGCCACAAGTGCGCAAAGAAGACATTTGCGAGCACCGTGCAACCTCCACCAACCGAGGCGACGAGCGCCTGCGGTGCAAACCTGAGAAGCACATACAAGCGCACACATTAACCACGAGAAACGTGCGCGTTTCAAACGCGACGGGCAGCAATAACAGCAACAGCGAACACAGCATACCCGAGCGCTTCAAAGTCGCCGATGGCGCCAAGCACGATGAGCACCATGCCGATGATCCAGACCGGGCGCGTGTAGTACATGCGGCGCGCGAACGGCGGCCGCTCTTCCTCCTATTTATCATACACATTCACGCACACATCTCAGCACACAGTCACAGCAAGACATAGAGGCGCAAGTGATGACGGCGGCGTACCCGCACGTGCGAGAGCTTCTGTACGTTCACACCGAGGTTCGACAGGATCGCGGAGCCGACGACGATGCCGAGGCCGATCCAATAGTAGAGCGAGTTGTTGGGGTCGTTCGCGTTCGCTGGGTCATCGCCGCCGCCACCGCCGCCGCCGCCGGGGCCGAGCAGATCCGCCGCGGTGAACGCCGAGAGCGTGACGTTCCGGAGCGGCAGCTTCATCGGATGATTGGTGCAGAGAGAGAGAGAGCTACAGGCTAGTGGCGTGCGAATGGAGCTCTTCGTACTGCTGATGTTGATCTGGTTGAATGAAAAGTCAGGTGAAGAGGTCGTGGGGAAGGGCGGATTGGGGTTCATTGAGAGGGGGATGTCAGTAAGAAGAGGTGGTACAAGCCGTACAACCTGGATTTTAAGCGCTGATCTTCGAAAATAACCTTTGATAGTCAATATTGCTACAATTAGTCAATGCAATACTCGATTTCCACAATATAATTTGTGCTAAATGAAGAGATTTGTATTCAATTCAAAAAGATTTTTATTGAAGTAAACAGGTTTTTTTCTCTGAATGTTTGGTAAAGAGGATGTTTGTATACCTAAGGCTAATTTACTTGTTTTAGTGACGTTGGATCATGTGAGTTTCGCCGTGTTTCGACCGCACCAGTCAAAACAAGTGTCGTCACCTGCACCGGGATCAGGAATGATCGATCGATACACAAGTACGCCCTCGCTGCGCTGCGCTCGCACTTGTTGCTGCTGGAGATGCTAGTGCTACCTACGATGTAATTTCGCTAACGTGCACTCGCTTGCTAATGGGTCTACTCGTAGCAGTTGAACGTACCGCTGTTCTTTACCAGAAGCGTGAGTAGACAAATGGCGATCGGTCGGGTCCGACCGACTGCGCGTGGAGGGTGGCGAAGAAACTCTCTTCACACCCACACATGAGCGAGACGACATCTCCAGCTCAAGTATCGTGGTGTCTAAGAAAAGCTCATGGCTGCGCTGCGCGATATAGGCTGAACACGCGTGTATATGCGTGCTGATGATGAGGAGTTGATGGTGGCGGGTGGTGATGGCGAGTTTTCTGGCTATAATTACTGTGCTGTTGCTATTGCTGCCATGAGATATTTTTTATGAAAATCGACCGTGGAGTTTGACTGCGGTACAAAACGATACACACATCAAGTCTGTCCCGAGTTACCACGTGGCAGAGCTGCACGCGTCGATACACCTGCCGCCCAATCACCAGCGAGTAGACATCCAGTCGTCGCGCGAAATCATCACGAGCGTCACCCTGAGTGGTTTTACGAGCTCCGCCCTCCGGGTTCGCTGCCAACAGTGGACCTGTCGCTATCGCTCGAGTCACGTTTCCTGAGCTGTGCTGCGCTGAACCACATGAAGCGGTTTGTTTGGCGACATCGTGCGATCAGCATAGCGTCTTGGTTGGCGCTCGCAGGGTACTTTGCGGTAGTGCTCGTGCCTGTCACGATCGGACGCGTGGTCACGCTTGCGTGCATCGTGTTCTGGATCCCTGCCATGGTCACATCGATCTCGTTGCTTCGCTACGAAGTGTTGCGTTTCTTGTGCAGTCGTACGACTTCTGATTCTGCCCGTGCATCAACACCTCAACTTTCTTCGTGCTCGGCGTGGTCATGGGCGGCGATTTGCGCGCTCTCGCACCGCTTGCAGCGTGCGCTGGCGTCCAGAGCAACATCATGATCGACGCCAACATCCGCGGCGTTAAGGTGTGAGTGATTCTCAACGTTGTTGGTGTCATCAACTGTTCGCTTACGTGGGTTGCAATCTCACTCGGATTGATTGATGAAATGCACGATTTCCCGCTTGTCCAGTTCAAGGCACACAAACTCCCGGAATCGGCGTTTGTCGCCAGTCGACTGCTGACTGTCACTGCGCTCGTCGCATGTAACGTGTATCGCAAGCATCACGTGTTTCGCAAGCGTATGAACCGGTCCGTCATCGAGTACATGAGCTACCGCGTGAATCTCCGCTTCCAAGTGTGCTTCGTGCAGCAGCAGCGTGCAGTGTCGTCCGTGTTCCCGCTAAGTGACCCAATGTGTCCAGAGTACGAGAAGACCATGAAGTACGCCAAACGAATTGGAGTGATCGACGCTCACTTCACGCTTCTGGAGCAACTTTGTCAAGCCTGTCACCGTCATCTTGGTGCTACTGCGTCAAATGTAACAGATACGACTGGTGGTGGCGAGGTGTCTTCCTCAAATTATCGCCATGTTTGGACAGCATCTTTCGCGTATTTTTGAGATTCTGGGGATGCTTACGTCGGTTTGCTCTGTATTCGTCGACGGCTATGCTCCGATCTCGCGCGTGTCAGTGTACCAGATCCTTACACTCGTTCTCACGGCATTGTACTGCGGTACGTTGGTGCTGCACTACCAGCGCGAACTGTTTCGTGAGCTGTGTGTGTACTTCGACGTTCTTTTCCTCTCGAGCTAGTTGCTGGTGGTCCATGTCAGCGTGTGCGTCATCTCCGGTTTGGTCGAGGCTGCATGGTGGTGGTGATCTCGTGGCTGTAGTGTCTCTGGCTGCTGTTTCTTGGTGTCGTACCGCCAGTCATGAAGGCCAAGCTCGGCATCTCGAAGGGGTATGTGCTTGTCGTGGCCGTAGTGCTCATTGGGTCTAACGTCGGCTTGAGGGAAGGACGTGCATTTCCGCCTCGTGCCGATTTTCTACAACTGCTTTGCCACTGCGTTCTTGCTCAAGCTGCGCTTGCTGTGGCGCATTGTAATGAACGACCGCGACGTGCTGATGATGCTCGACGGTGCAGTCGTGTACGAGAACTACTTGCGCACGGCGAGAAATCGGGGTTCGCGGCGCTGGGGGTCATTCGCTGAGAGGATGGCGAGTCCAAGCGCTAGCAATATTGTTTTAGCGACGCTGTGATTCCGTCCAGCACCCCATCTATTGTCGGAGTTAACACTCAGCGTCCATAAAGATGTTACCGATTGCCGATGAGTGACGGAGCGCGATGGTCTTGCATTGCCAAATGATGGATAACCCATGATTGACCAGCCAACTTGACGACTCTTCGATCGACGGACAACGGGACGTTCGTCTCGGCGCATCTGAACGCATCACTCTGAAGATGACGCGTGTTGTAGAATTCGCTCGTTGAAGCCCTTCAATTTTATATTTATCCTCGACGAGTATTTTGCGTTTGGTTCTGGTCCAAAATATCTGGGCGTGGATGAGCATTCCCACACTGCGTTGCACAACCGATTGCGATCCAGTAGTGGTGCAACGCAAGTGCACTCGCTGCTCACTGCTCGCCGCTGACGCAACCACTCATGAGCGTGCAAACCAAGACGAATGCTAGAACGTTGCTCAGCAACGTGCAGTTCAAGCTCATCAATGCATGGAGAAGTCAGCAGGAGATCGAACGAAAGCGGCAGCGGCTCGGTTGTATTCGGCTGCCAACTCTCTGGTTTCAAGCTGCGTGAGCCGCCCTCTTCGTCATGCGCATGATTCTATTCCTTTTCTTGGCGGCACTTAGCTCCGGATAATGGTTCATATCATCTCCGATCCTCGAAAACACTCGCAAAGCGCACAACCTTCCAGGATCCAGCTCGTTGCTCGGGATCTGTGTCCTTGCTGACTTTGGTGCGGTTGTGTACGCCTCTCAGCTAGTGCAAATGGTGCAGTCCTTGATCAAGCGAAGACGACTAGGGTTCAGACCTCGGCAACAAATAGTGCACAGTATTGCGCTAAAGGCACAGCGCAGGAAACCAGTTTCGATCCTTCGTTCTGTGTGGCTCCGTAATTGAGTCGTGTACAAAGGAATCTTTGGTCCAAAAGGCTTGATGGGGATCGAGCACCCGTATTTCTTGCAGCTCCTGATGCTGCGAGAGATCGCCGAAATCCTGTCGCAAGGCTACCAGGCGTACGCTTCCAGCATGATGGTTCCCAGGCGCTGGATCAACAACTTCGCGACGACGCTGCTCGTGCTGAATTGCTGGTCTACTCATCTTGTGCAGGCGTTGGGTCCAAAGTCACTGATATCCCAGCGCGTGCTGTGCCTCGCTGTCGATACGGTGTTGGGTTTCGGGTGGACGGTAGTATCCCGGTCTGCATTGCGCTTCCGTACATTCTCGCGTATGATCCAAAGCTGAGAGCATGTCCTGGTCATCTCCTAGCGAACAACAGCTGGCAACTGAATTGGCAGATGGGCATTCAGCAGCTCTGCATCACGTCGTGGTTAGATTTCATCTCGACTATGCTTCCCTGCGCCAGCATGTTGGCGTCAAGCAGGTCAATCGCTGGAATGCTGGATGAAAAGAGAACGGTAGTCCAATCCGAGCGATCGCTGCCGCCTTTGAGCAAGCAAGAAGCACTCAAGCAGATAGAAGCTGCCACCAAGCTGGCATCCGTCGAGGTTTTGCAATCAACAGCGCCACCGCCATCGAGCTCAAACAGATTGTGGAACTCGTTCGCTTCACTGAGGTTCTCCAACCAAACTCGGGCAAAAACGCGGGTTGGCACAACATCGAAAGTGTCCCAGCGAAGCAAGATGCGACTGAAACTCGACAACCATTTTTTGCTGTTCCTCATGCTGGGTATCTGCGTCACTTGTGTGCACGTGTACGCCACAATAGCGGCCAATCGGGTACATTTTGATGCTGGATGCTTCATGCCGATGCGGCCATGGTTTACTCGAAGCTATGCATGCGCTTACGCGAACATCAACTGTCTCGCTGACAGAGCTGGTAGTCCGAAAGATCATGACGCGATGTCCAATGAATTGTAGAATGGAAGGCGACGGCGGCGTTCATCATCTATTCGCACCCTTTTCTGCGGCACTTCCAGACGCGTTGGTGCAGGATGCGCCGTTCGTGTTCGTGAATCTGATCGCGACGAATCTCACGTCACTTCCCGACAGCACTTTCTCCAACTGGCGAGCGCTCCAGTACTTCAGCATGGAGCACGGTCAGCTGTGATGGGCTCGCTCCAGTGCTTGTCAGTGTGTGACGATCAGATCAAAGCGCTTCCGAAAACGCTCCCAGGCGTGTACTCGGTGCTCAATGTCGCGAGGAACCCGCTGTGCGCGCTGTCGAAGAGCGTCCAGGATCCGTCACGTCTTCGCATTGTGTCGTTTGAGCACACGCTAGTCGAAGAAGTTCCATCGTGGCTCCGACACCATGTCAGCACGTACGTTGCTCTCGGTGTATGGCATCGGCAGTCGATTCTGCGATCACCAACAGCAGCAACAGCAAACAACGTCAGCACCTTCATCTCTATTTTCATCCAGCATCACGGGCGTCGAATGCGCGACGCCAAGCATATACGTGGACAGCCGTTATTTCCTGTCGCTTGTCTCGCGCTTCCTTGCGTCACCATCATCGTTGGCATGAAGAGGCGCGAAAGAAACTATCGAGATATCTGCCATGCGTGCGTGTGGTTCTCAATAAAGCCAAGTGCTCACACGTCACAGATGTGTCCATTTTGCTTACTGTTGTGAGCTTGTCAGTCGCGATAACATATTGGAGTAGATCTGAGCACTTTCGGGAGAATGGTATACGAGACTTACTGAATTAAGACAGGCTAGGTCTGCAGATATCTGAATCAGATACCCTTTCGTCACTTCAACACACATTGCAGATATTTTGCGGGTAAAAGTGGCATTTTATCCCCGCATTCGTCCATCTTTCCTTCTGAGGGTGACGTTCCATCAGCCCATGCATTTTTGGATAAAGAGCAGGTTTTTGTTCCACCAGTTGAAGTGACCATCACTCCGGCCCGCGACGCATGCCGTGTTTGTCTGGTTTGCCAGACAAACGGCAGAAAGATCTACCGTATGTGTGGTCCAAAATTATGAAAGGGCAACCCCGCCCGCCAAAAGGCGCGTAGAGTGATTGTCGCACGCCGCACCAGGAAACGAAAAGGGAAACGACCGCATTCTCCGCATTCCCTGCATTCGTCGCACTTCGCATTCGCGAAAAGAACCAAGAGCGCGGACGAAGACGACGAGAGGTGGCAAGAAGCAAGCGACGCGCTTTTTTTCTCTCGCTCCAGCTGTTCACGAGCATTCAAAAGCAGCGAGCGCACCCACGATCGCGTATTGGCGTGGGTTTCGTCGTTTTCGTTTTTGTGGGGGTATTTTTACGTCGTATATCTGGGAAAGGGTGCGACCGCGCGACATTCGTTTCTCTTTCCACATAGTCGGCATCCCTCACCACAGCGAACGGTTGGTTTGGGGTTTGTTGGCTGCTGCTGCTGCTGCGTGCTTGGAGCTGGTGCGCGCATAATAACAGCCACTACTGGAAGAGCATCGAGTCCGTCGCGTGGGGTTCACTTCTTCAAAGCGGGAGTCGGTGGCGCAAGCGTAAGATCTTGGTAAAAAGAGCGGGCAGAGTCGTAGTGAAGAGCACAAACACGATCATGGGCATGGAGATCCGCGCGTGGACCAAGTTGAATCCGCAGGGAGATGCTTACAGCCCACGCACAGGCCACACAGTCACGAGCAATGGTACATGGCTCCTCCCATGGGATCTTTTGTGGACGAAGAGGTCTTTTTGCTTTTGCTGGTGCTCACCGTCTTTTCTCTGCTTGCTTTGTGATGTGTGCAGACGGGCGGGTGTACGTCTTCGGTGGCACTGATCGCAGACGACGCCAGCAGGATCTGTTCCAGTTTGACATTGGTATGAAATATGTATGACATTGTTTGGCGAGTGGAACAAACTGAATGCTAACATGATTGGCGAATATTCTTTGATGCGATAGAATCCAGCTCGTGGTCGCAGGTGCAAACTCGTGGAGCTCTTCCCCCGCGTCGCTCTGGCGCGCTTGGTGTGGTCGATGACAACAAAATGTTCATCTTTGGAGGGTACGACGGACGCGATGGGAACTACTTCAACGACCTCTTCTATTTCAACTTTGGTACGTATTGCTGCAACTTTATTTCTCATACCTCGCCGAATTGACGTAACTGACCATTACCGCCTTGATAATTGTAGAAACTCAACGATGGGATGAAATGCCGAGCATTGTTGGAGATCGTCCTGAAGCTCGAACGGATCACATCATGGTGCTACATTCATCCAACATCTACATCTTTGGAGGATACAACGGATCGTGCAGATTCAACGACTTGTGCGAGTACTCCGTTGAGAAGAAGCGGTGGCATCGAGTTGAAGCAGCAGGCTCGATTCCATCCCGGCGGTTCGGACACAGCGGGGTCGTTCACACTACAAGCAATCGGTTGATCGTCTTTGGCGGCTGGGATGGACGTGACACACTGAATGATCTGTTCGAATTCAACTTCGTGACAAAGGAGTGGAAGAAAATGGAGACTCATGGCGTGAACCCTCCACACCGCTATCGTCATACTGCGGTCATCTTTGGAGACAACATGTTTGTTTTTGGTGGGGTCGACAAAACCCACAGTCGCTTTAATGATCTCCAGCGCTTGGATCTGCGTAAGTTGCAAATGGATATACCTATGTCATGCGGCGGAAAACCGTGTGGACTAACAGCCATTTCTTTTCTTTGTGGCACGATGCAGTTACGAACACCTGGAGTGAAGTTTGCACAACCGGAAACATTCCGAGCAGCCGAACATTTCATCGGGCGGTAGTTGTCTCCAGCAAAATGTACTTGCTTGGAGGATACGACGGAACCGACCGACTGCAAGATCTGTACGCGATCGATGTTGGTACGTTCTTGCAGATGATGCTTTTGAATGAGTTAATATTTATTTGTGCTGACGGTCGCTATCTGCAGGCGCCCTCTCTCCACCGTCGTTGGTTGACATCAGTTCCGAATACATTCGACGGAATGTGAACGCCATCCTTGAGACAACAACTTTCAAAGGGGTCCCCAAAGGTGAGCCAATGCTGGAATGCAAATCTGATCGGTCAGTGGTGGTAGCTGATATTGGGTGTTGTTTATTCTTCTTTGTTAGATGTTCTGGAGTACGTCATTTTCAAGCGCGACGGTGAAAGCCATCTTCGTGGTAAATGCAAGGTGTGCCGCACAGGGCGATGCTGCGTCTACCGTGTTCGAAAGGATGACAACCCAGCAGCAGCAGAGAACACTTCTCGTGGAAATATCAACAAGCTAGACGGTTCTCAGTCAATTGAACATGTCTGTCTTTGCGGGCACTCGAACTTCCATCACGAACTCATCGAAGAATCAAGTAAGTCAGACGTACTCACGGTCTTAAGAAATGGTTGTATCTCTAATGCTGCGTTTCGTGTTCACTTTCTTACAGAGCTTTACGGGAAGAAAGCGGTTGATTCAACATCGACGAAAGGTATGCGCTGCTCACTGCACCTGAGAACGAATGACAAATGTGCGAGTATTAACAATGTGGATCCGTTTGTGTACACATCTGCGCAGTGTTCATGCTTTGCGGCTCTATTTACAAGCGCCTCTTCGACTCGAACTCGTCATCTTCTTCCTATCTGCTGGGTTCTCCAACAAGTCGCTTTTCAGAAGAGAGTGACCTCAGCGGAAAAGAGTGCTCAACGTAGTCGATCGCAGACAACGGAAGAGCTGGTCTCGTCAAAGGAAGACAACGATAAGCGGATGCGTATGAGTATGGAAGTGCTTGATTAATTTACAACAGCAATACAACAAGATGAAGACTCAAACGCTGAGTTGGATTTGACGCTGGTGTCGTGTCCTTGCGAAAAAGAAATCGGAAGGCGAGAATCACTTGCTCATGCGAAAGGGGATCTGGATCTGGCTGGCTGACTGGCTGACTGACTGGACAGTCAGGGCAAATCCCTCTCTAAATCGATAGGGATATTTTACTGTGAGTGTACCCACCGAGCCTATATAGCCTCTCTGGTTGGCTTAAATCATATTGAATAATCCACATGATTGGCGGAAATCTGACGTTGTCTTGTCCCGCATCGCGCTGAATTTTTCATCGAACGCAACAGCAGCAGGCAGCAGCCCCAGCCGGTTTATCATTTTCCCATCGGACCCAAAGCGCTCCGATCGCCTCGCCTTGAACCGCCAGGATGAACGCCCTCAAGCTCGTCGCCCTCGTGCTCGCCGTCGCGTGCGGTGTCTCCACCGCGCTGACCCCTACCACCGGCTCGCTCAGCAACGTGTCGCTGCTGGAGCTCGTGAACGAAGCCAAGGCCGCGGCCGCGACCAACCCGGACCTCGCCGCGCTCTTCCAAGGCCTCGGCGACGTCTCCAAGCTCAGCGAGGCCGAGCTGACGAAGCTCGTGAAGGACATGTTGGCTGTGACCGCCGGCTCCGGCTCCAGCTCCGGTTCCATCGATATTGATGCCAGCTCGTCCACGACGGACAACTCGACCACGACCACGACCGCGCCAGTCGTAGCGCCAGCGAAGAGCGCGGCCTCGTCGGTCGCGCTCGCGCCTGCTGCCGTCACGGCGCTCTTTGCCAGCATCGTCTATACCCTCGTCTAAGAAAGAGCGCGAGCCGTGTTGCTGCTGCTGTTTGCTGAAGATTGTTTTTATGAATTGAGAGGCGATGACGAAGCCCATCGAAACAAAGTGAGTCGCTGCCTTGCCAAAATATTATTGATTTCCATTTTGTGCGTTTGATCTGGTGTGTTTGTGTGTTTGTTGGCGACATGTCTTTCCAATGGAGCGTACAGCTAGCTCCATTGGCTGCCGTTCCTGTCATTATTGCCCTAATGTCGTAGTCTTATATTAAAGCGACCGATCTCATCATGCCTGGAAGCCGACTCACTTGCCCAAATCCAGAAGGAACAGCTCATGGCCCAAGAGCAGCAAGCGGCATCCTCAAGCCTCATGCTTGCTTCCAGTCCAGTGTACGCGGCTGCGTGAGCCACTGATTCGACTCAATTGCCTTCCCAATCATTCTCATCACGAGCCAACCACGAAAGTCGCCGATGATAAGTCCTGTTTGGGCTTCCCACGCACCAGAAGAAATGAACCCAGAGGGCCACTTTCAATTGAAATTACTCTGCTCACATTGTCAATGTGAGAAATCACTCGTTCCCATTCAGACCAAAATATGATTTGACCCGAATGGTTCCAAAAAGAAGGACGCTTTCCTTCCATTGGTTCATATTAATAATATATATCTTTTTATTGGCTATAAATTCGTAAACAGCTGTTTTGATTGACTGAAAATGGTTCCACGTTCTGCACCCAAACCACACATCTCCACTCACCCAGATTCCAGCCAGACAGCAGCTCAAAGGGCCAAAGCAAAGGACCAAAGGGCACTGGTGATAGAGATGATGGAAGGATTGAGGTCCAAGAACGGGCGGTCGAGAGGCGCGACCGCATGGCACTGATACTTCTGCTTCTCTCGTGACGCTGACTGTCAGCATAAGCCGCCACTTTCCGCTACAGCCAGCAATGACTCGCTTCGTCGCTCGCATCTGCCTCGCGCTCGCGCTCGTCGCCGCTGCGTCCTCCTCCACCGCGGCCGCGGGGTCGCCGGACATCCTGCCGTGGGAGATCGACTACAAAAGCTGGATGGAGGACATCAAGGCGTCGGTCGAGGGCAACGCCGAGCTGGAGCAGAAAGCCGTCGAGCTCCAGACCCAGCTGGACGCCGCGATCGCCGCGGGCGTCCCGGAGGAGGACCGCATGCGTCTGCTCTACGACTTTTTGGGCATCGCCGACAGCGACCCGACGTTCGTGGGCTTCACCACAAAGGAGGTTGCCGCCAGTACTACTTCTACCACCACTGCCACTAGACCAGCAGCCACGACCGCGGCGCCGACGACGCCTCCGCCAAGCAGCGCTGCCGCCTCGTACAAGACCCTCGCGTCGGTGACGTCGCTCGCAGTTGCTGTCATCGGATACGCGCTCCTGTAAGGCGACCGGCGATGGAGAGCTATGAATGAATGCGTAACGCAAGAGCTAGTGAAGACACGCTGATGTTGAAGTTTAGGGAGCTACTCGTCTTCATTGTCAAGGCTGTCACATTATTGTGAAAGTCCAGCAAACGAGCAGTCGTCTCGTCCATTGATTAACAACCAACCAAGTACCATTGATATCTTTTTGAGTATTTATCATTCCAAGCGAACACAATTGATCAAACGGTTATGGAACTCTCCAATACAAGCGCGATGGACTCTATGATTAATTCTTGACGCCCAATGCGGTCTCTCGAGCCGGCAGCGAGCGCCAAAAGTCCGCGAGCTCTTGGGCTTCAACCTCTTTCTGCTGGTTGCGGATACTCCGGTCTTCCTCTGACATGGGGGTAGGTGGACTTGACACATGGTAGTTTTTCAAAGTGACTATCCGAGGAGGAGCAAGGAGGTACGCGAGCTTCGCTTCGCCAAACGCGGCCAGTGTCAGCGCGTCTTGAGCTTCTAAGGCAAGAGTGCCCTGTCCAGCGACTGCTACAGAGGCGCGCTTCGTAACAACGTCAGCGCAGTCGACGTCTCCTGCACCAAAGATCGCTACATTATGGGAGTTGCAACCGCCAGTGTCAACTGCCACTGGCGAGCCTGTGTCCTCACCGCCAGCGATGGCAATCCTCCCAGTGCCTGCAATCGCGCTTTGCATCTCGTCAACAGCGAAACTCGCAGCCTGAACGCGGACTCTGCCCGACCCAGCAATCGCAATCTTGACCAGCGGTGTGCTGAGTCCAATTTGCGACTGGAGATGCACCTCGGAGCTTCCGATGCCTGCAATTTCGATTCGGTCACGAACACTGACGTTTGGCGCTTGGAGGTAGACTTTGCTGCGGTTTGCCACTGCGACCTGGATCTTTCTGACGTCGACATCTTCGGCCAACCTGATCGCGAGACGACCACCTTTCGTCGCTGCGAGCTTAATGGTTTCACTGGCTAGCACCCCGTCTTCGACAATGACGAGTCCTCCACCTTTGACTCCGAGGCTGTGCAGAAGCCCACCGAGATTAGTGCCAGGCACACCGCGCGGGAGCAGGATCTCGGTTACCAGGTTGCCGCGAGAGGTGCTTGGACTCGGATGGAAATCCAGGAGCGTTCGATACGGGAACTTGGATTTCACGCTCATACCTTCGAGCATCTCCATCGAATCGCTTGTGACGAGAATCTTTGCCATGCAATCGTCATCAGCTTGCTTAAAATCGTCGCTGCTGATGAAAGTCACTCCTGGAAGATGCAACTTGAGCTTCTCGAGCGGTTTGGAGCCCGAGAGTGTCCAGGTTCTCTCAAAGAGCTGCAGCTTGTTGCTTGAGATGTCCTTGGTGGCGGAACCACTGGCTGCGAAGCGAGAGGACTCGGCAATTGTGCTTTGTTGCACGAGGTACTTGAACGTGCGTCTACCGCCGCCAGGGAAAGCGCCAGCTCTGAAGGTTGAGGAGGAGATTGGTACGACCAGCGCGCGGAGTTTGAGGAGGTGCATGGCACAGTGACTTCGTAAGAGAAACAAATATGGTGGAGGTCGTCGTTGAGGCTTGGTTGCGAATTGGGAAATGAGACTGGCAACGCAAAATATTTTCACATACTGGGAGAGAGGATCGTTGTGTTGGTGGTACCAACACTCAAAAGTGGGAATGGATGCAAGATATGGCATCGTCCATCATTCTCACATCGAGTTTACGGGCATTTCAATACGACCGTTAGAATGCCCGTAAACTCGAATGCGAGAGTGACGGACGGTGGATATTGCATTGTATCTAACTATTGCTCCGCGCGGAATGATCAGTTCGCTTTAGTCTGAAGTGCTAGGGACACTCAACCTGGGACGCTCAGCCACGAGCAGTAGCACCAGCGTCTTTCCCAGCTTGCATCTTCACATAGAGTGAGCACTTTGGATGTCAAACCTGAATTGTTGTGTGGATTGTTTCAATCAGTCTCGAACTACTCTGGTTTGGTTATAATGTCAACAACCGAAGTGGGAGCAGCGGCTTTACCAAACGACTGCAGGATCATCTGTCCACCCTACCAAGTATTTCTGTCATTTCTCATTCACCACGTTGGTGATGTGACTCTAGAATGAAGCACCATTTTGGCAGATCGTCACATTTGTCTGTCATCCGTATCTGAAGTTACAGTCATCTATAATGGTGTGCGTGCTGTCATATTGTACTACAGTGGTCACAGTAGCTAGTATCACTCATACTATTTTGTGTAAGGCATTTTGTGATCGAGCCACAGGTATTAGTGTGAGTGATACTATAATTTGACTGGTACTATATTGCGTGTGGGGATAA
>JALBZD010000487.1:0-24956 GCA_038050675.1 Globisporangium cylindrosporum | reverse complement strand
AAGTGGCGCGCCGAGGAGATAGAGGCGCAGGCGTCGTCGTCGTCGTCTGTGTCTGCGTATGCCGCCGAGGATGGAGATCGTCGGTCGTCGCTGGCTTCTTCTGGTCGCCGAGAGAGTACGAGTGGCGCTGCCACGCGGATGGATGGCGATGCCGATGGTCGCGGAAGCAGCAGCACTGTGTCGAGCCTGTTTCAGACTGGTTCTGGTCGAACGGTGGAGATTTCGAAAGAGAAGCTGCGCGATTACGAGAGCAAGTGGCGCGCCGAGGAGATAGAGGCGCAGGCGTCGTCGTCGTCGTCTGTGTCTGCGTATGCCGCCGAGGATGGAGATCGTCGGTCGTCGCTGGCTTCTTCTGGTCGCCGAGAGAGTACGAGTGGCGACGGTGGTGGTGCAAATAGTGTTAAAAAAATTTCCGGACGTGGTGGTGCTGATGGCGCGCGAATTGAAGATACGGTCAATGGTTTGAGGCCCTATTACGGTTTTCCGACCAGTTGCACAGATGTGGAATCTGTCGCTGATAGAGAAAGAGAACTCGGAACTGCGGTCTATGGTGTTGCTGGATCCAGTCCGACCGAATACCCCTCTCACTCAGATGTAGCGGCACTGAATTTAGTGAGCTCGAAAACAGTTGAAGTGGACCGCTCTGCTGATCCCCTCCAGTTGTCCGATACAGGTGAATCACACCAGCATCTCGACCAGGTAAAACGATCTCCTCTCGCAAGTAGATCTGGAGGATGGAAGCCACCAAGGTCACATGAATCTGCTGCTGCGCGACCTCGTTCTGATCCAAGATCGTCGGTGTTGCGACAACCAGCGAAGGCACCACGAGACGGTAAAAAGCGTTTCCGGCCACCGATTCAAAAGAAGACTGACGCAACGAAGATAGCAGACGCTGATGCACACGTTGCGAAGAAACCTAAACTCAACCAGCAAGTGATCACGGCGCAAGCAACAACCTCCTTCCCACATCACGAAGAGATGAAGATCTCGTTTAAAAGGCTTCTGTCGATGAGCTTGAATGTACCTGCAGCTCCGAGCCAAGCACAACACCGACACATGCTGGAGTCTATCAACGCTGCGACAGCAATTTACGTGGTGTTCGCTTCTGATTCGCATCCGCAGAAAGGGAGCCTTCATTTACGGCAAAGCAGTCTTGAAATGTATGATTCAGTGATGCATCACGGCCCGCAGGAGATTTACCAAGAGATGGTTTCGAAGAACTATTTATCGGAGTCGATCGGCGCTACTTTTGCGTGGTTCCTGAACCATTACCGGTGGGTTGTCTGGAAATTGGCGTCGATGGAGATGATGTTCCCATTTTTCCTGTTGAAGAAGTATTTGACGAAGGACCAAGTCGTGTATCAAATCCACAAGCGGTACCAGAAGGATTTATGCTCTGTTCGAAGATCGATTGTGAAGAAAGTTCTCCATCGCGATGCCAGTCCAGTGTCGTGCATGGTGCTTTGCATTGCTGCTGTCATCCTTTTTCCCAGCAACCGAGAAGAGCATATGGACTTGACACTCCCAGAGTATTGGAACCTGGGACTCGTCTTGACCGATGGCTGGTACAGTGTGTATGGCGTGGCCGACCTGGCATTGAGCCGTGCAATGTGGAAAATGCACAGTAAACGCAGTCTTGTTGGCTCGAAGCTCGTTGTTTGGAACGCACAGCTGCAGAACTCGACTGATGGAGTGGATCCGTTAGAGTGCGGTGTCACCGTCGACCAGTGGAAGCACCCATTGCTGGAGAAAGAAGAGTTATCACGATGGCCCTATTTGAAACTCCATTTCAACAGTACTCGCCGTGCTGAGTTTGCGACTCCGTTGGGGTTGGAGCAAGTGATCTACGGCGACGGTGATTCGAAAACGAGCTCCAAGATCTCTGATGAGCGTTTGTTTCTTGGCTTCCAGTTGTTGAAGAGCGTTCCCATGAGAAGTTTGGAAGTTGGTAGCGGCATGGTCCGTGCTGTGCGCATCTTGATCATGCGCATATCTCCTGTGCTGCACCTTCAAGCGAAAGACCACACCATCGGACCACGGATTCTCTGCGAGGAGCACATGCAGTTGTATCATGATGTGCGAGCAGAGCTGTCCAGATTGCAGAATGGGACGGGACAAGATAATGAAGATGACAACGACCAAGCGATGTCAAGCTACGAAGGTCAAGATCAGTTGGACGTCCCTCCTCCGACCCCGTTCGTGAAATTCGATGTGCTTTGTACCCATGAACTCCCAGCGATCGAGGAAAAAACGCAACCCAAGTGTTTCGGCGTGTTAACGATGTGGCGTCCATCTCAGGACCTACTGGCTGGGCATCTAGTCGAAGGTCGGGAGTATTTTGTGAGCAACCTGACGGTCAATTGGAAGATTGATAGCGGGACGTCGCAAGGCGTATTTCTTCGTCTTAGCACTACCAGGGGAAGCCGCTTTGAACTGGATGCCAGCGAGAATCTGGAAGTAGGAGGCGAATCCAGGTCTAATCGACTTTCGCGGCTCGCTGGAATATATCCACGCTCATGTATCAGCATCGGTGCGGCTATTGAGGAGCATAGATCATCTGTGGAGGATGGGTCTACCAGCAGTGAGCGAAAAATGATCATTGACGTTTGTGTGTACGTGCTGCAAGCATCCGACACAAACTCAGTAGAAGGCACCGCCAAAGTTAGCTCGAAGCCCTCTGAGCCGCCCTCTTCAGAGCTGAGCAACGTCAAGTCAGAGCAGAAGACGTTTGTGGAGCACGCCTTTGCCACTGACTCCAGTTCCCGAATAATGAGTATTCGAGTGACAGGCACAACAGTCTCGATAAGCTCGACAGCTGCATCAACATCGAAACGATCGCGTTCCACCCGACCATCCTCCTCCTTTGTGTTTCGACGAGGTAACAAGAACCTGTGGAAAGAAGGCTCGATCATCTGCATCTCCGGTTTAGAGATTTCGCATTACGACGAGCAGCTGGGTGTTCTCGACTGCAGTCTAGTCGAGAGCTCTCAGGTGACAACTCATCCCTCCAAGAAGTCTCATTTCTACGAAACTTTTCAAGCACTCAAGAGTCGATTTGCCAAGAAGACTGTCACTGGTGTCGCGGAGATCACTTTTCAGAACGAGGTGAAGAAGCTCAAGAAATACGTGGATCGGCGAATTTTGCAAATGGATTTTGTTCCTACGCAGGATGAGAACGAAGACGAGACTGAAGCCGAGCGACTGACGCAAGATTTCACAGCTCATGAGCTGTGCTTTTACAAAGAAACCAAGCTGAAGCCGTCGACTGAGCCCAAGTATGTAGCATGGGATGGTGTCATCATCAAAATGATGGGTATGCCGAACAGCACAAGTGGATTTCCGCAAGAGATTATAGCACTCGCGATTCTAGAGCTCGACTATCCTCGCGAGAATGAACCGAAAGAGCGACAGCAGATCTTGCAGACCGTTTACTTCACCCGAGCACTAGCGATCGCGTTTTTGGAGCTGCTTCGGGTTACCACAGGTTGGAGTTCCGAGTCGTCAGCACACGCCAGCAAGGATGACCAACTGACTGACAGCGAAATCGTGGACAACTTGTTGGGCTGCCTCGAACAATTGGACGGAAAAGACAGCGCACCACCACGGAAATTCCACGTGGAAGCTCGCCGTGAAACAAATGAGAGGTTGCTCAATAGCTGCTTGGACTGGGAGCGGCTTCACGCGTCGTACTTGAATGTGGAGAAGATCTCGCTCAACGACAAGGATCCAAGCGCTGCATGATCTCCGGTGCACAACAACGAACGACGGTATTGGACCTGCTGGGTTTGGGAACACCCATGGTCAGCTGGCATAACAAATAGAAGGTGTCAAGCAATCTCGCATGCTCTCATGTGATCGTTGTTTAATGTAGAAAGTTATTCGAGCTATTTACGAGAAGCAGGGGGGCTGATGCTGCCATCACTTAGCTCCTCCTGCCGCACTTCGATCTCTATGGAGCGTGCAGAGATGACGCTCTTGAAGTCCGTGAGCGAGAACGGATCCAGCATCAGCCGATTCTCCAGAAAGAGTTGCTGCAACACGCATGCACGACAACATGCCAGAGAGATGAACGGGTGTCCCATCCAGAATCCAGACACGTGGGTTGCGCCAAAGTCATGCATGATGGATACACTCACGTACCGTGCTGTGCTGCTTGAGCTCGTACTCTTCCAAAAAGCACTTGAGCACCGTCACAGTGTGGCCTTTCTTGAACTATACACAGAGAAAATCGAAGGTCAGTCAGTTGATCGGGAAGGAGCTCTTTGCTGCGGGAGCTAATGAACCAAACGAACCTCGTGGGTGATTGTCGAGTCGTCGGGGAGCAGAAATTTCACCTGAGCGCGAATGAATCAACACCACATATAAGCTCACCAAGCTATAATAGCTGCACCATTCAGTCTTAGAGCTCCTTGTTGGCGCCAAGTGTACCTGGATGGCTTCTTCCTGCAGCGCCATGACGTCGTCAAATTTGCATTCCTCCTGCTCGAGCGTCTCGGAGCCCGAGTCCTTGCGCGCTGCGAGCGTCAGGCCGATGCTCAGCTCTGGCTTCTGTTGGGACATTGTGGCAAATGCACTTGACTCGTGCTGCTGCTCTTGGTGATCGGCCATCGGACGGATGGGTTCTCTGGTTTGGTCTTGATGTCCTTTCAGGCTCCCCTCTCAAAAGTGCTGAATGAATTGCCCAAACAAAAGATGAATTGCGGCTTTTGAATGTCCAAAATGTGGCTTGCTGCTCATTTGTTTGCACACCACTTCAAAAAGGCGAACAACAACGATGACGCAGTATGGTGCGGCGCAGTTCCCGTCGCTGACCGCGTCCGTGGGCGATCTCTACGGCGCGAGCAGTTTCCGCATGTGCGAGGCGCAGGAATACGCGCTGGACCTGGACGCACTCGACCGCGAGGAGCTCGCGTTGGAGCAGATGGTGCAGTCGCTCGTGGAGCGCAAGGCGCCAGTGCCGATCGGCGTCAAGTTCCATCGCGCGCCTCTACCGAGTGCTGGCATCCCCTACAGTGGCGGGAGTATTCGACAGGGACGACGCGGGGTGGGGCCAAATGGACAAGGCGGTGATGACGGCGTAGACGGTGAAGAAGAAGAGGAAGACGAGATGGACGAAGAGGAGGAGGATGACGACATGGAAGAAGACGAGATGGACGAAGAAGAAGAGGACGAGGGCTTCCCTCTTGACGGCCAAGACACTGACGACGCACTTGAGTCCGGAGACGACCCGTTTGCTCACGAAGACGACTCTCTGGACGACATGTCAATGGACATGGACACAGAGGAAGCGCAGCGAGAGACTTGGTAAGGAGCGAGTGCTTAAGAGATAGTCGAGGCTTCTAGGTGGACACACTGCGTATTTGCCCACTGAATTTGCGCTCACATCAAACTATTTAACCACCCACGAGTGTGGCCATGCCTCAAAACTTGTAAGAAAGCGAAAGCAAGCAACGTTCATGGTCGTGTGAGCAAGTGCATGTTCGTCGCTGCTCGTCTTGGATACTTTTGTTGCTGGCAGTTTTTTGACACTGGGACAAATACCATTATCTATATTTTATACACGCGATTGCTCAATTTTTTCGACATTACAACTCTCGACATCAAGTTACAAACCAAATCGTTGTCGAAAAAGCTACAAACCGATATGTCCAAAACTGTTTTCCCGCTCCAAATCACAACAGACACGATAGATAAATAGCGAGAATGGAGATCAAGACAGAGGCGAGTGCGAGCGCGAACGCTACGGCGGTGACGAATCCGAACCCCGCGGCACTCACGGCGCCTTCTTCTTCTTCAGAAAGTGCGAATGCGTTCTCATCATCAGCCCACGCGGCGGCTCCAGTCACCGGTGAGCAGTACCTCTCGGAGATGAACACCGCGTTCGCCAAGGCGCTGTCGCTCGTGTGCCCGCCCATCCAGTACCCTCCGCACTGCCGGTTCAACCCGGTGCAGCAGGACGCGGCGGACACGATGGAGATCGAGACCCGCCTCGAGGAGCTCTTCCTGCACGCCAAGCAGATCGAGCTGCTCTTTTTAAACGACGCCGCGACGTCCGCGAACAGTGATGACGTGCAGCAGAGCGCCCTGGAGATGGAGATCCTGAACCTCGAAAGCGAGCTGAACGAGAAGCACGACCTGATCGAGAAGTACACGGACGTGATCCGCGGCTGGGAGGGCAAGTTCAAGCGTCTGGAGAGCCGCATGGCGCTCGAGAGAGAGTGAAGACAGCCAGAACGTTAGACGAGCGTCCACAACAACAGTCGTAGTAGTTTTAATAGCAATACATAAAGTAATCGTGAACATGCTTCACACACAAACACCCTCGGTTTCTGATTCATTTTCAAGATGAGCGCAACGCATAAACGGCCATTTGCTTGTCATTCGTACCCATTTCTTGTGAGTATTGTATAGGAATTGTATCGCTTTTTTTCTATTTCTCTTTCGTTATCTATATAAAAGAAGAGAGCAACACTCAGTGTGCTGCATTAGGAAATGAATGAGCATGGGAGCTACAGCATCGCGTTCACACTCTAGCTGTACGCGTACCATAATCGCTTAGTTGAGTGACTCCCAGGCCTTGAGCAGCACGGCAGTCTGTTGCTGATTCCGCACCGCCACGCGGATGAACGTCGGCAGCTCGTAGCCGGGCTTGCCCGAGCGCACCGGCACGCCATGCTGCTTGGCGAGCGCGCACGCCTGCTCGCCCGTAGCCACCGACTTGGTGTCGACCCAGATCCAGGACAAGTACGGCTTGCCGTGGATTTCCCAGTGCGGGAAGCGCTGCTTGAGCTCCTCGACAATGTGCGCGCGCCACACAGGGGTCACTTCCCACGTCTTCTGCATGTACGCGTCGTCCTTGACGACCGCCGAGACGAACGCGAGGGCCATGGTGTTCACCGACCACGGCACTTGTTTCTTCTTGATCGCGGCGGCGTGCGCGGCCGTCGGCGCCACGACGCTGCCGATGCGCAGACCCGTGCACGACCAGATCTTGGTCCAGCTCGTCATGACCCACACGTTGATCTTGCGGGTTTCGGCGAGCTGCTTGACCCACTCGCGCTGGTGGATGAGGCTGTCCTGGCGCCAGTGCGGGCCCACCCACGGCTGCATACTCTCGTCAATGATGATCGTGTGGTTGTCCGGGCAGTACGTCTCAATGTACTTCTTCATGTCCTCGACCTCGAGGTAGTCTCCCGTCGGATTCGTCGGGTTGACCATGCACGTGAGCGCGGCGGACTTGTCGTCCCATGCAAGCGTAGTGCGGCCGTCGGCCTTGCTCGAGCGCTCGTACTCCTTGTACTGCGTGAGGGTGCCACCCGGACGCCAGCCGCCCGGCTGCACGCTGCGGATCACGAGGTCGATGAGCTCTGACGCGCCGTTGCCCATGAGCAGCAGGTCGAGGTTTTGCTCCCACTGACCCGGCCAGAGGAATTCAGCCAGATGGCTGATCGCCGGCTGGAAGTCCGCCGGCGGGTAGTGGTGGATCGTATGGATCGAGTTGGCGGCGGCCGCGAGCGCGCCGGCGGGCGTGCCCAGGCCGTTCGTGGTCACGCTGAAGTCCTCGGCGAAGTTGGCGAGGAACTTCCAGTCCTGGCCGCCGTGGAAGGTCTGCGTTTCCTCGTCCCATACGGCGTTCGTGGCGTGCTGATCGGCCATGATGGAGCGGATGGAGAGGGGCTTGTGGTCTTGTGGTGGTGGGTGCGGGGGCTTGGGGCCAAAAGCGGCAATGACGAGAGGAAATGACGCAGCGGCAATGAATGAAATCTGAAACAAACACGCGCGTTTGTTTGTGTGTTGTTCTGTGTCCATCCTCCCACCCGCAGCTGTTTTGTATCATTGAGGCAAAACAACAAAACGATGATGTTTATACTTTTAGATGAGTTTGTGTATGCTATATAGAATCCTTTTTGCGATAAATACACAATCGACTCCCTATAAACTGTACTGAGAAAGCATATATTTGTATCCAAGAAAGTGTTTAAAACATCCTGCCAGATCTTTTATTTACCGCATATCTAACATAAAGAGGTTGTTCTTCAAAATTTCTGCACGAGAATGTGGACCACCTTACTTACAACTATGTGGGCCACGCGAGCTTCGAAAATCAGCCAGCCAGCCTCATTTATCCCTCGTTTGTGAGTGAGCTGTTTCATTCAACTGCCCAGGAAGGCGTGCGAAAGAGAGAGCTCCGCAGGCAGCAGCTCCAAGCGGATCTGCGTGCGCGTGTGTGGCGACCCGCTGGCTCTCCGCATCTCCTTGCCAACACGCAACAGCAGTCGTATCCACTCTATACAATGAGCAAGCTGGCGATGGCGCCCCCGGCGGCGGCGGCAGCGAATGGCAAATCCAGACCCCAGCGCCAAGATCCCAGCAGTAGTCCGCACCAGCAGCAGCTCCAGCACGCGACGGAGCTCACGCCGCTCATCCCGTCGACCAGCCAGACGAGCTCGGACGACCACAGCTCGTTGCTAGCGACGTCACCGTCGGCGCAGCTGCTCTCGCCAGCGTACGCTGCAGCGTCGCCGTCGTCGTCGCCGTTCTCTCCGTTCAACCAGGCGAGCGGTGGCGGACCCCGACCAGGCTTTGCGTCTTCACCGCGGTTCGGGTCGCCCAGGAAAGCAGGCAACCTCTCCGAGCTGATTCACGGTCATGCGAGCCCGCGAGCAGCGATCGTATCGCCACGCGAGAAACCAGTCAGCGATGCGGTTCGAGGGGCAAACGTTGGAGGAGAGCACGAGCCTGGGAATAGCAAGAACAAGGAAGGTGTCATTGACGTCCTTGGTGACGAAGCAGACGTGGATTTCGAAGACGAAGGCGACAATGAGCTTGAACACAGCGGCGCAGAAGAGGAGGAAGCGAAAGAAGGTGGTAGTGGCGCTGACCAGTACGCGTACTTTGCGTCGCCATCGAAGATCCTCTGCTCGGCGTGCATGAAGGGCGACTACTTCCAGGCGCAGAACGCAGTCGAGATGACAGTCAAGACCGCCGTGCGAGTTGCCGCCGCAACTGCAGCAGTGCTGGCGCAAGAGAGAGACGGCGATAAAGACCACGAGAATCTACGTCGAGCGAGCCGCATTCAGCAGCAAATGGTCGCAACCGCGGTATTCCGACTGCTGACGACTCACGAAGCGCGCCACCAGATGAACGCGCTACATCTCGCGGTACTCTATGACCACCCGACGCTGGTCGAGTACTTGGTCGTGATCGCGAAGAAGTACTGTCCAGCGCCGACGTCTCCGACCAGTAGCAGTAGTAACAGTCGACATTCTTCTTCTGCTTTTGTGAACGGAGACCGGGAAATGGATGTGCTCGCGTCTCCTGGTAGTGGCGGTGGCGGTACGTTCCAAGACGTCATCGACGACGCATGCGGAGACTCTAAGCACTGCGCGACGGCGCTCATGCTCTCGACTTCCGTGGCGTGTGCGGCGATTCTGATCGACAACGGCGCGGACTTAGATGCGCGAAACTCCTCTGGGATGGCGGCGCTTCACTACGCTGCGAGCACGGGCAACGCGGGTTTCGTGAGTCTACTGATCCACCGAGGCGCCGACGTGAACCAGCGGGACGCGCGCGGTGCCACGGCGCTGCACTGGGCGGTGTTTGAAGGCTTCCAGTACACCGCGATGCTGCTCGTCGGGTACAACGCCGACCAGTCCGTGCGTGACTCGGAGGACCAGACGCCGCTGATGATCGCGAGCGCTCTGGGTGACGCGTTTCTCGCCAAGCAGCTGGTGATCGAAGGCGCGCCGCTGAACGCGAGAGACAAGCATGGCCGGACGGCGCTGGACATCGCTCGCCAAGGCGCGCACTTTGACACCGTCGGAGCGCTGAAAGCTGGGTCGTCGGACCGGTTCGTCGCGTGGGCGTCTCGCAAAGGCGCGACGGTGATCTTCTTCTGGGTGATGGTGCTCTCCGCCGAAGCGTTATGTCTGCTGCTCTCGATCCCGACGCTCGCTGACCCAGCATTCCACTCGCTGTTCTCGGTCGCTCTGTGCACCGTCACCTGTGCGTTGTACACGTACGTATGGCTTAAGGACCCAGGGTACGTCGATAAATCCAACCAGCCAGCTTACGAGTTGCTCGCGTCCGAGTGCAACTCGGTGCCGTGCCCGACGTGCGTGACGCTCAAGCCGCTGCGGTCCAAGCACTGCGCGTCATGCCGCCGCTGCGTGTACCGTTTTGACCACCATTGTCCCTGGATCAACAACTGCATCGGCGTGGGCAACCACTTTGGATTCCTCGTGTTCCTGTGCTCATTGGCGATATTCTGTGCGTACGTCGGCACGCTGTCAGCATCGATTTTGCTTGGGAAGCTGCCACTTCATGCATCCTCGTCTGGTGTTGTGATTGGGCACTCGTGGGAGATTGTGTTGCGCCAGCCGCAATGGGCTCGCAGCGTGAGCGACACGTCGACGCTGGTGCTGCGCCTCGTGCACGTCTTCTTGCTCTTCTGCTCGATGCTCTTCGGGCTCCCGACCACGGTGCTGCTCTGTCTGCAGCTGCGCAACGTCGCGAATAACCTCACGACCAATGAGGTGTTCAACAAGGACAAGTACCCGTACCTAAAGACGCCCATGGACGAGTTCCACAATCCGTACGACCACGGCTGCGTGCGCAATTTTGGCGAAGTCTGCACGGGTCGCAGTGTCGAGTCCTTTCTCCAGAAGGAGCTCAGCTAGCTGCGTGATGGAGCAGAATTGTGCGTAGTAAGTACCATAGAGACGTCGTATTTTTTTCATTCGTTGTCAACCAACCAACCAAGGATTGTTTCAAAAGAATGGAGACTGAAAACAAAATGAAGTTAATATTAATGCAAAGTGGTGGGCTTGCTGACCGAGGAGTAGCCCTTCGCAGCCTGGACGATCTCGCGCACGATCTTCTTCTCCTCCTTGAGCTGCAGCAGCCTCTCCTTCTGGCGTGCCTCGTGGAGCGCGTCATGGCGCTTCATCTGCACGCGGCGCCGGATCTCCTCTTCCTCCTTCGAGCGCCGCTTCTCGCTCTGCTCGGCAATCTTGAACTCCTGCTCGATGATGGACAGCTTCGACTTCTGCTTTTCCAGGTCGACGATGCGCCCGCGCTGGTCGATGAGCCCCACGTCGCTCAGGTGGCTCTGCAGCGAGCGGTTCTCGAAGTGGTGGCGCAGGTTGCGGTCCACAAGCGCATTGTACTCTGGGAGGCGCTCTTGGTGGACGCCCGAGAGGCTGAAGCCGCTCTCGCGCTGACGGAGCACTTCCTCGCGCTTCTTCTTGCTTGCGATGCTTGTCGTCGACGGCATTTAACGAATCGAGGCCTGCAAACGCGTTAGCGCCTTGAGGTCAACTGTGCCGAGCTACTTCAGAAATACGCTTCCATTCCCAGTCACCATGGCTCATTCCTGGGACTTCTCCATCTTCGATCGTGCATTTTCACCTCCACAACCTTTGGCATACAATAAGATCAGCAATAATGTCCTATTTTGGTTGAGGGCATGGGCATGTGAGCCTATTTTTAGCAATTGTTTTATGTGCGTCACGCCATTTACAATAAATCGTGTGATCCACATCATGCTTCTCATTTAGGTTGCACAAAAGTTGCGCGATGTGCAGGTGACGCGAAGGTAGCAAAAACTCGGCTTTTGGTGGTGGGGTGGCCGCTCATTCGCTTGACGCTCGCTCGCTCGCTCGCCCAGTCGAGAAAGCCGAGAAAGCCGAGGGGGATTCAAGATGCCGTACCAAGTGTTGCCTGGACTTGTGATCATCGCCGGCGCCTTCACGCTCATGGGCGCGGGCTTCGGCGCCGTCAATAAGTGGCAGGCCAGAAACGAGCAGCAGGTGCGTCTTCGTCTGTCTATACATGCAGTGGCACTCTCTATTCGCGCTTACGGCGCTTTATAGGAGAACGAACACATACTGCCCATCGAGACAGCGCCGTCGAAGAGCGGCGCGGTGGCGTTTTTAGTCGCGTGGCGTGTGGGCATGGGACGAATAGCGGAGCCTAATAGGCTATTACTTGCGTGTTGCTTATGTTGCGTATACTGTGTGCACATGTGGCAGAGCAAATTGCAATTGTTGACCGACTGGGACCGCATGATGGACGAGCGGGACCGAAAACTTACGGCGCGGGCGAAGGCTCAGGCGGAGGCTTCCGCAGCGAAGCAGTAGCGGGGTGACTGTCTATCGATCAATATGCAGAGCACACACAAGCGAGAGAGTGAGAGACCTGGATGCTGATATGGGACGCACATTCGGTCGAGCGCCGCCAAGGCCAAAGCAAAGAGTTGCAGAGAAGGTGATGGTGGTTATTGCCATGTCGTTGCTAGCGGATAACAAGCATCTGATCCCAAGACGAGCAGAGCGAGAAAGTACACGATAAACCCACACACAAAAACAATAAAACATGATCCTGAAAACCAACGTGCCGCACCTGAGTGTTTCGGATTTGTTTATGTAAGCTCACTTTTTTTGCTTTTAAAATGTATCCGTTGCGTGGGCTCTCTTCTCAAGCTCCATGAAGATTTCATTTCCACGGAAATAAGCAGCAACGGAAATGCGAGTGGTCCTTTTGTTTTACAACCCGGCTGCCCCACGCAAACTCATGATGTACAGACATCAGCAACATGAGCTGAGCTCTGTGAGTTGGTGGGGCGGCCTCGTGAGACCCCCTCATGCTGACCGCAACCTAGTGTCAATCAGTTTCTTCAATGCCAAAGGGACTCGGATTGAAGCGAAAAGAGGACTGGCTGCCTGACTGTGGCTTTCTTCGCTCTATAGAGATCACGCTCAACATACAGAACCTGATCGTTCGGATCAAATGAAGAGCTCTTGGCCTGCCTGAGCTTTGCTTGCGTGACGTGTTCACGTTGTTCAAGAGCAGTCCTTCCTTCCTCTGCTAAAGCCATTTCAGCAAGTTTCAAGTGAGTTCGAGCCATCAAATACTCGGCAGTTGGCTTGGAAGGAACCAGTCAATCAGATGATCAAAGCAACACACACAGTTGGGGTTGGTTGGTTTCATAGATGGCTAATGGCTGCTGGTTGGACAGATTACTTTAGTTAATAAGAAATCCGACACCTTCCAGTCTCGCGCTTTCTCTCCGAGGAATTCCGACGCGCAACTAAAAAAGTGTCGACGGGGGGGGGGGGGATACTAGTACAAGCGGGAAGATCATCCCGCGCTACACTCTCTCTCGTCCTCTCTCTCACTCTCTCTCTCTCTCTCCTTCATCATCCTCTTTCTTGGGAGCTCATCAGCACTTAAGCCTTCACACCCGTGCAGTTGCGAGCCCAGTGGCCAGACTCACCGCACTGGTAGCACTTGTCGGCGCTTGGGCCGTTGTCCTCTGGGCAGTCACGACGCAAGTGGCCCGAGTTGCCGCAGCCGTGGCACTTGCGCGACTCGCGCGCGTCGTCTGGGCAGTCGCGACGCAAGTGGCCCGTGTTGCCGCAGTTGTGGCACTTTGGTGGTTGCGCCTCCTCTGGGCAGTCGCGACGGATGTGGCCCACGTTGCCGCAGTTGTGGCACGCACGGCCGCCGGTCGGGCAGTCGCGCTTCAAGTGGCCAAACTTGCCGCAGCCGAAGCACGCGGCGCCGCCGCCGGCGGCAAAGCCGCCTTCAGCCTGCGCTGGGGCCTCTGGGCAGTCGCGGCGGATGTGGCCCGTGTTGCCGCAGTTGTGGCACTTTCGGGTATCGACGTCCATGGTATTCTACAGGTAGCGACCAGACAAAGAGGCACAGGCGTGTTAGCAACAGAGAACAGTATCCATCTTGTGCGCACAGCGCATGCATGCGATCTTCCGTGATGTGGGTTGATACACACAGCTGTGCTTGCATGCCCGGAGACAGCCACACGCAGCAGCACCACTTAGAGAGAAAGCGCGCATGCACGCACACACGCCTACATATAGAGCCTTAGAAAGAGGGGGGAGCAAGGGGGCGGGCGTACCGGTGGGGGAAGAAGAAGCGGAGCTTGGCGGTGTTGCTGGTTCCGTGGAAATGCGGATTTGCGATGATTGGCGCTGCGCGCAAAAGGCGAAGGCGGAGGGTACACGGCGCGAGGTTTTTCACCTAAAACCTCGAAAATGAAGGGGGGCCAAAACCCCGTTGATTCTTTTTCAGAAACAGGGACAGGGGGCCAAACAAAATGGGGCAAAAACTCCAGGGCAGGCGACATCTATCGGCAAATTGGCTCGCAGTCTCTTCCATGTGTGGATATGTTTGGAGGCTATGCAGGGCAGGGCCCAGTGACGGAAAAGCTGCCGAGCGATTATTGAGTGCAACGAATGTGGTGTTGGTGTTGTTCCAGGTGTTTTGCTGGTGTTTCAGATGGTGGCGGAACAAAACAGACACTGGGCACATCACATCGAAATTCGTAGTGACCTCTCAAATTTGATATGGACCTCCATGAGGAGGCAGGGGTCCTGCATGTAGTCGTATCGATGCATTGACGAGAATGCCATGCGCTTGACCAGCAATTTGGTCAAAGCCTCATAAGAGCGAGGAGGTGGAGGAGGAGGAACGCATTGTGCGTCATTATCCGGAAAGCAAGCTTGTTGGCTTTTTCAGAGAGCAGAAAAAATGAAAAGGGGTCACTCCTCCTCGTAGCCCAGTCGTTCAAGGATGGATCCTCTCTTCCCGTCATTTCATCCAATGAAACAACACTATTTTACATTCGAGGTGATAGTTGGCAAATAAAAGTGTTTCTATATTTTTAATATCCAATCACCAGCAGTAATTGGCATTCTTTGTTGACAAAAAACGCAACTTCAAGTTGATTTATCATAAAAATCAGGAAAAAAGAGAAAACCAAAAATGGCCCCATTCACGATAACACTATTACACTGTGCTTGGATCCAGAACTCCCAGTCTGAACACAACCAACCAAACGTGGCCTCGACCGAGGAGACAAGACCACCGCCTGTGCCTTTCAGCATTGGCTCGGGAGGGTATACCTTGCACGCCAATTCGCGAATCAAAGCAGGACTGCTGAACACTCGTGCTAGCACACGCAGCAAGAAGAACTGCAGATGGATTCTTGCTGTGAACATGAGAGAAAACTCATCGTCACTCACAGAGCTCAGTTGTGACGACGAGCTCATCCGAAGTTCGTCGCTATTGACAGTGAGCAAGATGTATGCAGCATTTGGGGAGCCTTACATTTCCCGCCGAGACAACTCAGCAACCTCTGCCTGGCGCTGTCTTCTTGGAGCTAGTTGTGTGTGTCGAATTGATCATCCAGATTTCCACCGCTGTGCACACAGCATACAGCACGAGAACCACGCAGACTCACATAGCGATGCATGAGCCACTTGACAAGTCCACTTCAAACATGCATTTTGAGTGACTTGGCATATATAACCATAGAGGAAACTCCATGTTAGTGTCTGTGCACTCACTCTCTCTTGAGCTTCGAGCTTAATGGTAGTAAACCTGCAGTAGTCCGAAATCGTGACTTTGCAGTCTTGATCGTCCACGAGCTGGCAAATTTCGCTATCAACAGTGTTGCAGCAAGGCAAAATGGCGAGATCTGGGAATCTACGAGCGCTTGGAGCACAATGCAGAGCTCGCTCTTCATCCAATCGCCTGGCAAACCTCCTTTCGAACACCCTGATGCTGTTGTGTCTGCACTACCATCCCCATAGTGATGGCGCACAAAGCTGAGCAGACTCGGGTTTCCCTTTTCAAGCGGCGGCATGTACTCTCGCGCAAAGACTCGAGTCCACCAGCGCTTTGGGTCGCTCTCACCACCGCCACTGGCAACAAAGTCTGCATTCGGAACCCTGAGGCTCCAGGACGTATTCAGGCGCGTAAAATCGTAGTAGTAGAGCTGAGCGCGGATCACCTGGGGTGGAGCATCTGGAAACGGATCGCGACTGGTGTCCAGCAGGTTCTTGACGTCACGGGAGCCTTCAAGCAGCTTGTGGATGAGGTGCACGAGCCACGGAGCTCCCTGGTAGTCGCCCAGCGCTGCGAACCACATCTGCCAGTCCAGACGAGGCTGCAAAGGCATCGCCAATCGTGGACTGTCATTCACGTCGCCAGGTTTGAACTTGAAATGGTACGCTCGCCACGTTTCCCCATTGTCAACAGTGCCCTCCAGTATGATCTCAGGGCGCGCGACGACGGAAACGCGCTTGCCGTCTCTCTCGAGCGTCCTAACGCCCGTCATCGTGCGAAAGAGACCATACGGATTCGTGACGTGGAGCTTCTCGCCTGCACTGTACGCAGAGTAGATAAACGGATGCAGGGAGCTCTGATAAGGTCGGTCGAGGATCGAGAGTGTAAGTACACTGGACGAGAAGACCCATAGATTGACGAGTGTACACGTCGCCAGATAGGTAACCCCGACGAATATGCTGATCTTGGAAGCACACTTTGGTCGCTGGCTCGTAATGAAGCGTAGCAGTTGCCACATGGAGGCAGTCACGATCGTCAGTGCTGCATAGTTGACGGATATTGGCAGAACTCTTGCGATCCACGCTTGCGTGTCGTCCACTGTTGGTAGAAACTGGATCGTTGTTGCTTGTAGTAGGTGCTCGAGAGAGTAGTGGTGATGCTGCTGGGAGGTTTCTTGTTTCTCAACAGTGATCGAGAAGATCTCCATGACGCTGTACACGCAGTAGACCAGACTCATTAACCACATCGCAAGCGTGGCCTGTGAGTTGGTTTGGAAGCGCTGCCAGGCTGAGTCCACTCGTGTGATCCAGTGAAGAGGAAGACGAGCACTTCGTCCCTCTTCCTCTGGTTCCTTGGGCTCAGATGACTCGACATTAGTGACATCGAGAACGGCGAGAGCCATGACGACCGTCAGGATGTTGAAGAAGTTGTAGTTGCCCGTGAGCAAGATTCCGATCTGGAGCAGCACTTGAGAGACAGCAGCGAACCTCCGGAGCGTCAAGTGCGGTGCAAGAATAAAAAACGTCCATGGACCTTCCAGTAGCAAGGTGGCAGCGACTGCAAGACGATTGATGATTGCCTGTTGGACATATAGTGAGAGAGATAAGGTTCAAATCAGCATTTGCCAGATACTGCGCAAACTGGAACGGGGGAGCTGGAGCACGTACTGGCAACTGGTGTGCGTACCACGCGAGAGGCAGCGGGAGCGGCTGGGTCGCGTAGTGGAACTCCAGCGCTGTCAGTCCCAGCCACGTCGGACACCGCGACTGGATTTTAACGCTTCCAGACATGAGCATGAACTTGAAGAACAGAAAGCGCAGGTTCCAGACGCTTGCAGCGGGGGTCTCGAACATCTCCACTTGAGTTTGCCTTTGGCTGCTTTGGGTTTCCCACCACGGAGCGATCCAGATCGCGAGGAAGCTCACTTCGAGCAGGAACGAGTCCCACTGGAAATGCATGAAGGTCTGGCCACACTGCACGATCGACAGGTAGCAAAGCCACCCGAACGCGACTGGCAGCGCGCTTCGCCAGCTGGAGTTGCATACTCCTAGTAGCGAGACGGTCATCCCAGCGAGACAGATCACCTCCATCATGAAGCTCGGGGACCACTGGAGCGGCTCGTACAGCCACACGAGCGTCGGATACGAGAGAATCTTCTCCAAGCTGGTGGACGACGCGTGGAGACTCGGGTTTCTTTCCACCAACCTCGCGAGGTATGCTGCAACGGGCTCCAAGCCATCGCTACCAGGTACAGAGAGAGAGAGTTTGCCAAATGAGAAATGACGAGCAGTGTTCGACAGAAAGCCGTAGGAAGATCTGGAGCACTTACTCGCCGTACAAACCGCGAATCTGCGTGCGAATGGACGCAAAAGCAGTCGCGAGCACCGCGCAGGTCGCCCGCAAGAAGAGCGCGCGCGGGAACTGCAGCGGCATTATTGCATCGACGAATTCCAACCAAATCCAACTTGAAGCTCTTCGGGAACTTGACAACCATCGGTACGAGGTGGGCCACACAAGATACGATTGCATCAAATAGTAATGTCATATACTGTACTGAAATTGGTGTAGCGTACGGTACTGCTTTTTGTCTCGTCTCGTTGAGAGTGTGGCTGTCTCATGTGGAGCCAGGACCAAAACCGAAACTACGCAAACGAATTTGCGCAGACCAATTTTGACTGGCTGAGGCGATCGAGGCTGAGGCTGCTTGGAGATTTGGAGCGGAGAAATGCAGTGTTTGACAGGTCTCTGTAAACTACTCCGCCGTGCTTATGAGTATCACGCAGAAAATACGCGCAGAAAATACGTGTAGGCTATTTTAAAAAGGTACTTTCACTACATTAGCGCAGCGTATCCGGTATAGCGGTCATTTTCAGGTGAATAGCTTTCAAGTTTGAAGGAATTCTGTACTAAACCGACACAGCAAATCCTCCTTTCTCAATAGGAGGATTTGGCCTGTTTATGTGGCAAGCTAAATACATTCGGCAGCAGACTCGATATATTTCAGGTACAATACACTGCGCGGTGGTATGTTACGGATGCTTCGCGAGATCGAGGCGGTGACGTCGGCTTGGTGACACATTGAAGTTTGAGTGCAGAGCTGTTTCAAACATTAGGAATGCGTTCAAAACAGTTCTTGCTGTACCTGCTATTTGTAGGGTTCACGGTCTGTTTTAAACGCCTTCGTGCAAAAACACGCTCGCGAATCATCTGTGGCGCCGCTTCAAGTTGGCTTGGGACGGGTGACGCGCACTGTTTCATCGCGGTTCCATTATTTTTGGTCCTGCGCCGCTGATTGGCCAAATTGAGCCCGTCTTTGAGGTTTTAAAGCTCCTCTGAAGCCATTTCGTCGAGGTTTTATCAAAACCCGCTCCGAAACAAACAGATACAGTTTCTGTCTGGGTTTGCTTGATCCAACAAATGTGAGCAAACGGTGGTCCTTGCTTGCTGGGTTTGCCAACACCAGCAATGCGCATTGGCATTGGCATTTGCATTGGCATTGCATTGCGCAAGCCAAATCTTTGCGTGCATTGCGTCGCGAAAAGCCTTGGTTTGCGTGCATTCGTCCGTTGAACGAGATCATTGTGCAATTTGCCTCGCGCCACGCAGACCGACCGATCCGCCTCTTCCCCTCGCCGCTCACGATGTTCACGTCCGCTCTCCGCGCCAGCCTCAAGCTGCAACGCCAGTCGCTCTTCCGCCACGCGACCACCTCGGCCAACAAGAATGCGTTCTCGTTCGCGTCGGTCGCGCACTTCAGCGCGAACGCGCGCGCCGCGTCGCTCGGCCTCGAGAAGTTCGGCATCACGAACGCCAGCACCAAGGTGCACCGCAACTTGAGCTACGACGACATCGCCAAGCACGAAGACGCAAACAAGGAAGGCCAGTTCATTGCGAACGGCACGTACACGATCGACACGGGCAAGTTCACCGGCCGCTCGCCAAAGGACAAGTACATTGTTGACCAGGCACCATCGAACAAGAACATCTGGTGGGGCGACATCAACCAGCCGATCAAGTCGGAGGTCTTTGATGACCTCTACAAGAAGGTCACGGGCCACTACAGCAAGGCCGAGAAGGTGTACGTGTTCGATGGCTACGCCGGCGCGAACCCAGCCTCGCGCAAGAAAGTGCGCTTCATCACGGAGCTCGCGTGGCAGCACCACTTCGTGACCAACATGTTCCTGCGTCCAGAGACGAAGGAGGAGCTCGAGGGCTTCGAGCCTGACTTCACCATCGTGAACGCCTGCAAGGTCAAGAACGAGGACTACAAGAAGCACGGCTTGAACTCGGAAGTGTTTGTCGCGTTCAACATTGAGGAGAACGTCGCAGTCATCGGTGGCACGTGGTACGGTGGTGAGATGAAGAAGGGTATCTTCTCCATGATGAACTACTGGCTGCCAATTGACGGCATCATGGCGATGCACTGCTCGGCCAACAAGGGCAAGAATGGCGACACTGCGCTCTTCTTCGGACTCTCGGGCACGGGTAAGACCACGCTCTCGGCGGACCCACAGCGCTGGTTGATCGGTGACGACGAGCACGGCTGGGACGACGAAGGTATCTTCAACTTCGAAGGTGGTTGCTACGCCAAGACCATCAACCTGAGCAAGGAGAACGAACCTGATATCTACAACGCGATCAAGCGTGATGCTCTGTTGGAGAACACGTTTGTGGTTCCAGAGACCAACGAGCCAGACTACTACAACACGTCCAAGACGGAGAACGGCCGCGTGTCGTACCCGATCTACCACATCCCGAACCACGAACCAAACTCGAGCGGCGGCCACCCAAACAACATCGTCTTCTTGACGTGCGATGCCTACGGCGTGTTGCCTCCAGTGTCGAAGTTGAGCGACGGTCAGGCGATGTACCACTTCCTCTCGGGCTACACCGCCAAGGTCGCCGGTACCGAGCGTGGCGTGACGGAGCCAACCGCGACGTTCAGCGCGTGCTTCGGTGCGGCTTTCCTGCCACTGCACCCAACCCGCTACGCCGACTTGCTCCAGCAGAAGCTGCAGAAGCACAACACGTCGGTGTACTTGGTGAACACTGGCTGGACCGGCGGAGCCTACGGCGTGGGCAAGCGCATGAGCATCAAGGATACTCGGGCGTGCATTGACGCGATCTTGGACGGCTCGATCAAGAAGGCGGAGTTCGTGACCGACCCGCTCTTCGGCTTTGAGGTGCCAAAGACGCTCGGCTCCGTGCCAGCGAACGTGCTGAACCCTCGTGAGGCGTGGACCGACAAGGCGGCGTTCGACGCGGCGGCCAAGAAGCTTGCGGGTATGTTCCAGAAGAACTTCGTCAAGTACGTGTCGAAGGAGCACACCGATTACTCGACCTTCGGTCCAAAGCTGTAAGCGGAGTGACGACGATTGAGTGCGATTGAACGGTTTGCAACAGCAGCGATTGGTTCACGCTCTCTTGCCTTGCGAACATGCGAATTCGACAGGGAGGAAGGGATGCGAATGATGCGGCAACGATGAAGCTTTAGATTTGTCATTTGTATGTCCATCGCTAGGAGAATCCCAAGGAAAACAACAACAGCGTATTAATATATTTCAACACCATGAAACATAGATTTTGGAGTGCTCTACTGTGAGACCTCAAACAGTCGTTTCATGCACCAACGTCCCACCAAAGATAATTAAAGCCCACCAACACCGCGAGGCTCCATTTGGCACAAAGCTCGATCGACGGACGGGCTCCTCCTGTGCTCGCTCTCAACGCAGGAAGACGCTTTAGAGCACAAGCACAGCAGCCTCAGCCACTTCATCTATCTGTCTATTGACTCTATTAGACACCAGACCGGCAGCATGGGGCTCTTCAAGCAGCTGACGAATGCGCTGGGCATCAAGAAGACGCAGGTGCGCATCCTCGTCGTGGGGCTGGACAACAGCGGCAAGACGACGCTCGTGAACCACCTCAAGCCCAAGAAGTCCCAGTCGCGCGAGGTAGTGCCCACCATCGGCTTCCAGGTGGAGGAGTTCACCAAGGCCAACCTCAACTTCACGGTCTTTGACATGTCCGGCCAGGTGCGTTGGTGCTCTGGTGTTGTTCTATGGATCTACAGAAGTAAGTATACGAGCTTTCATTCATCCTAGCTAATGCGTTCTGTGTTTGCCTACAGAGCCGATACCGGAGTCTGTGGGAGAACTACTACAGCGACGTCCAGGTAATGAAGCGCCAGCCTAGTCAGCTCACAGTCATTCATTCATTGTAGTTTTTGGCGGCATCGATTGATTCACTGGGTTGTGGATGGATGGGTATTGGATGCCTAGGCGATCATCTACGTGCTGGACTCGACCGACTCGATCCGCATGTGCGTGGCGAAGGACGAGCTGGAGCAGCTCATCGAGCACAAGGAGCTCGCGGGCAAGAAACTGCCGATCCTCTTCTTCGCCAACAAGATGGATCTCGCCAATGCGCTCACTCCTGTCGAGTGCATGGAGCAGCTCGAGCTCGAGAAACTCCCGGGCAAGTCGTGGCACATCACGTGAGTCTTAGCTTACACTCGCTTTGTGTGTAACTAGAGCTCCAGTGTGCAATTAATTGTGTCGTTGATGCTGACCATCTTGTATGGTGATATATGTTTTGCTGCAGAGCGAGCAATGCGATCACTGGACGCGGGGTGGAGGAAGGCATCGCGTGGCTCGCAGAGCAGTTCGCCAAGGGCAAGTCCAGAAAGTAGTGAAAATGGGCTAGCAATTGCTTGTATAACAACGATGCATCGATAATCAACAAACAACACAACAGATTTTATCCAAACTAGTCGTCTCCTCCAGTGCCAATCAGAACAAATTGATGCCTTCTCTCCTCCACACGCAGCAAGTTCCTCTCACTGCATATGAATGATATAGATGCGGCCATTTGTACTCCGAACGTTGGCACATCTGCCGACAGCGATGATGTTTCATGTGAACAAGAGATAAAGGATTATATATAAGTAGGAAATAAGGAAGATGCAGCTCTGCTGCTAACCTGCCCGCATGCTGCTTGCCGCTCGCCTACTACATGACCTGCTCGGAGGTGGCGAGCTGCTGCTTCTGCTGGTCGCTGGAGGTGGCGTTGTTGGCCTTGGGCACGGGCAAAAAGAGCTTGAACTCGGGTGGGAGCTCCTCCTCCGAGTAGAGGCGATCGGAGAAGTAGATGCGGCGGATGCGGCAGTTGGCGTGGATCTGCACGCGCAGCGTCTCGATGTAGTTAGTGCCGTAGGCGCGGCGCGTGAAGTCCGAGAGGTTGAACTGGATCTGGTTCCAGCCCTCGTCCAGCCGCATGGGCATCGTGCAGATGAACGGCTTGACACGCGTCGAGCTCTGGTAGTTGGACGCGCGGAAGCGCCGGCGCACGTTCTTGTCGTCGAGCACCTGCACCTCGAACGTGAAGTATTTCTTGAGGTTCTTGATGATCATCACGAGGAACGGCAACTTGATGCCGAGCGTCTTGGCCGGCTGCGCTGGACACGTGATGAAGTTCGTGCTCACGTTCGTTCCCATAATCTCCAGCACGGACGACTGAATGTCCTGGTCCGTGATGCGCTTGATGTGTCCATTGCGCACCTGCTTGTCCCAGATCTGCAGCGGCTTGCTCCTATTTCATGCGCAGAGAGTGTTGTTAGCATATACATGCTATATCACCAGTGCACCCTTATTGAGAGCCAAGGTGCAACTCGCGCAACGCACCCGATGCTGTACAGGATGGATAGGAAGCCGGACTGGAACGTGTTCTTGAACATCGCTCCACCGCAGAGCTAGCTGCACGGACGAACGGACGCACTGGGCTGAGTCTGAGTGACCTAAGCAGTAGACGCGCTTGAAGTTGACAAAGAGAGAGAGAGAAAGAGAGAGAGCGCCGCAATGGAAGAACGATGGAGTTTGATGGCGCAGCGATGGCTTCTGCTTCTTTATGAGGCGGTCGTTCGTTTCCTTTGCGTCGCTTGGGGGGGACTTGTGTCACTTTTTTGTGTGCCGTTTCAAGATTGCGGTGTAAAATGTGTTTTGTTATAAAGGTGTTTTGTATTTGTTGAAGATTCATCTGTGCAGAAAAATACATTTTGATGTAACCTTGTTTTGGGGAAAAAGAATTTAGACAGCGATGTCTAAAATACTTTATCGACGTTTGCGAAAGTGAATCAATCAATGGCAGTCATTTTGCCAGTTTGAAAAGCAACACGACCAATGCTGCCCACCAAGAGCTCCAGTGGCGCTGGCGGTGAAGGTGCTGCGCCGCTGCAACTGCCACCGACGACGCGATCGTTCTGGTCCAGAGCAGTCGCTGTCGTGCGCGCTGTGCTCACATTCGCTCCAGCAGAGCAGGACGTTGTCGAGAGAGTTGATGATCGAGAAGAGACAGGCAGCGCAGTGGAAGAGCTACCGAGTGACGCCGTGCTGATAGATGGAGAGGCACACAAAGCACTGAGTGAAGCAGCGCTGGACTGCGATGCAGTCGGCAAAGATGTGAGCAATGTAGCGGATGAGGATGAAATGATGGGCATTGATGCAGCAGAGGAACAAAAAACTGGTGCATTAGTCGTCGGTGACTCTGTACTGAGCAGTGGCGATGGGTTGGACGGTGCAGCCTTGAGCGACACCGTGGCGAGCGAAGTTGTCGATGATTCAGCGTTGAATGACGCCGCGCTAAGCAGTGCAGTCGATGCCAACGTATACAGCGCAGCGGATGACAACCACATGATGAACAACGGAGCGGAAGAAGAACAGAGCAGCGCAGTAGTTAGTGGTGTCGTTTTGAACAATGGGTGCGTGTTGAGTGGCGCCACGAATGGTGAAACTGCAGAGAAAGTGCTGAGTGACGCAGTGCTGGGTGGCGTGGAATTGGTCGATGTAGCCAACGATTGCGGTGACAAGGACAATGGCGACTGTGTCTCTGATGATGCCGATGGCTACGAATACGGCGATGCAGCGTGTGAAGCGATTGGTGGTGGTAACGAGGAAGAAGAAAGAACAGGTGACTTTGGCAACACCAACGACTGCGAACAAGACAGTGTTGCAGTTTGTGAAACAACGAGTGGCGGATGTGAAGAAGAACGAGAGCATGCAGCAGCGGACGTGATTGACCTATTGGTGGACGACGATGCGGAAGACGACGACGACGAAACGGATGAGAGTGAGGAAGACTGCGACGATGATAACGACGAGGACTACGAAGAAGAAGTAGACGATGATGATGCCGCGTCAATATTGTCGATAGACAGCGAAGACGACGACTGCAACATAGGTTTGTTGCAACCTTTCTACCACATTGCCACTTCACAGTCAGCGGCGTCTAACAGCCTCATCGTTTTCTTTGCATGCATGTAATTGTAGTGGACGAGCGCAAGCTACTCAAGCTCGAGGCGCATTGGAAAGTCAAAGAAGAGCAGGTACGAAAGATAAAGCGCGAGCACAACACTGTGCGCTCCCGCTCGCCACTCGACTTCCGATGCGACATAGCGACCTGCGGCGCGAGCTTCACCAAGAGAGACAACCTGGTGCGGCACATCGCTGGCTACCACGAAGGTACCTGTCGTTTCACTACCATGCCGGCGTCGCTCTTTGGCCCTTCCTTCCTCTAATACTTGTGCCTGTTGA
>JALBZD010000486.1:0-24964 GCA_038050675.1 Globisporangium cylindrosporum | reverse complement strand
AATGACCATTGACCCATGCCGCGGATCCCGGAATGCTCTCGCGCGATATCGCGTTACAGAGTCAATATCAAGAGTTAGCGCTTCCACGAACATGCATATGCATCACCGAATGCCGGAGCATACGATTGTGTATCCCCGGCTTTTTAAGGCTATGATGCGGATTTTATGTTTCTGGGGTCACTTACCTAAATCGCATGTTTTTTGTGTACTTGACTCAGACAATCAGTGTTAAACAGCAAAAGTGTTCATTTAGTTTGGAAAGGGTGAATGTGTGTGCTTGGGTGCGAAAAAACGTTTACACTCTTTCCGAGCCATTTGCTGTTTAAAGCCTGTAAACTGTAGGGTTAGGTGTTCAAGACATGTTTAGGACACTTTGAATAAAATTAGGACATCCAAAAAGAGTCCTCCCGGCACATTCTTTGTGGGTCACACACTATCTGCTCAATTAAAAGACCTCCTCTCGCTTGTTCCCGCCCACGCAATGATCACTGCTCATATCCAAAAATCAATCAGCTCCACGATGCCGAGCTTCCTGGACTCGCTGCGCGACGGCTTCCCCACGCATACGAAGCACTCGCCAAATGCTACAATAACACCGCCTTCTTCTGCTAATGCAGATGCAAGCACAACGAGCCTACAGGCGGTCGCGGACCTCGAGCGCCTGTTTCCGTTCCAGGACCCATTCCTGCTGCACGGCGGCATCGCGGGCGAAGAGGGCGACATCTGGGGGCTCTCGAATCCCACGCACGCGCGCGAGCTCATCAGCGTACTCTGCGTGGACCATGCAGATCTGCAGGAGGCGAACGAGCGTGAGGCGGCGATCGGCGGCGTCGGTGCGGTCGTGACCAAGAAACCCGCCAAGAAAGGCAGCGGTGGTGGTAGTGGGAAGAGCTCGGCGATGGGGATTGCGGAGAAGCTGCTGCAGGCGTGCGCTGCGCACACGAGCTCGTCCGCGGGCGGATTTTTCACGACCACGGAGCTCGCGGAGATGGTGCTGCAGACCGTGCTCGACAACCCGCAGGATGCAGACATGGTGCAGACGCAGCTCTTTGGTCTCGTTGGTGTCGAAGGCATGGACGTGATCGCGTTTGCGATCCAGAACCAGGCGGAGATCGTGAAGAATGTGAAGAAGCAGCATCTCCAGGACGTACAGAAGCAGCAGGAGTTCGCGGAGAAGTTCGCGGCGACTGGTGGCACCGGAGGTGGCGCAAGACCGACGGTTGCGTCGTCGTTCAGCATCCAAACGGCGTCGGAGCAGCTCTTTCTCAAGCAGCAGCGCAAGGCGAACCGCAAGGCAAGAGCGCAGGGTGGTGGTGGTCGCGACGACGAAGACGAGCAGAACTGGCTCGAAGCGGCGGGCTACGATCCCGAAGTGTTGCGTCTGCAGCGCGAGTTTGCGCAGGAAGAGATGCGCAACCAGTCGACGTCGCTACTGCAGCGCGAGTTTGGCATGCTGCAGGGCGGCTACGACACCTCAGCTGCCGCGGGTCAGCTGACCTCTGCGGGCATGCTGACGCTCCCGGAGAGCACCAAACGAACGTATTTCAAGGGCTACGAGCACGTATACATCCCGGCGCACGCGAAAAAGTCACTGGGCGAGAACGAGAAGCTGGTGCCGATCAGCGACCTGGAGGCTTTTGCACGGACAGCGTTCGTCGGTACGACGCACCTCAACCGACTACAGTCGAAGCTCTTCCGCAGCGCGTACGAGACGAACCAGAACCTGCTCGTATGTGCGCCAACTGGTGCGGGTAAGACGAACGTCGCGATGCTCACGATCCTCCAGGAGGTCAAGTCGACAATGCAGCGTCACGGCTCGCTGGCGAACATGAAGATCATCTACGTGGCGCCGATGAAAGCGCTCGCGCAGGAAGTGGTGACGAAGTTTGGTGAGCGCCTCGCGAGTCTCAAGATGAAAGTCGCCGAGCTCACTGGTGACATGCAGCTCACAAAGAAAGAGATCGAGGCGACGCACGTGATCGTGACGACACCGGAGAAATGGGACGTGATTACGCGAAAGTCCAGCACGCAGCAGGCACTGCTGAGCCAGGTGAAGCTGCTGATCATCGATGAAGTGCACCTCTTGGCGGACGAGCGTGGTCCTGTCATTGAAACCATTGTCGCGCGTACGCTGCGACGCGTGGAGAGCACGCAGAGCATGATTCGAATCGTCGGTTTGTCTGCCACGCTGCCGAATTACGTGGATGTGGCGACTTTCCTGCGCGTGTACGTCCCTGCGGGCGACGCACGCATGCAGAATGCTGCGACGAATGGCGGCAAAGGAGGGCTGTTCTTCTTCGACGCGACGTACCGTCCCGTGCCACTTGACCAGACATTCATCGGTATCAGTACGAACGCGAACCTGAAAGAAGCGTTGGGGATGTCGGCGGTGGCGCTCTCCACTACTCCTGCGACGGACGAAGACGCTGCCAAGATGGTAAAGAAGATGGGTGCGTCTTCGAACATGAGCCGTCAAGCCCAAGTGAAGCTCATGATGAACAAGCTAGCGCTCGCGCACTGCTTGAAACAAGTGGAGAACGGCGAGCAGGTCATGGTATTCGTGCATTCACGCAAAGAAACAGCCGCTACGATGCACGCGATTGTCGAGCTTTCCCAGGGCGATGAAGAGGAACCAGGCACGCTGGAGGCTTTTCTGCCTCCCTCGGAGCTGCAGATGCCGATGAACCTTGTTGATCGCATCCAGAGAAGTCGAAACAGGGAGCTGAAGGAACTCTTGACGTATGGTTTGGGTATCCACCACGCTGGTATGCTGCGAAGCGATCGAAACCTGAGTGAGGAGCTGTTCGAGCGAGGCTTTATCCGCGTGCTGTGCTGTACCGCAACGCTGGCGTGGGGTGTGAACTTGCCAGCGCACTCGGTGCTCATCAAAGGTACCCAGGTGTACAATGCTGACAAGGGTGGCATGACGAACCTCAGCATGCTGGACGTAATGCAGATCTTTGGTCGTGCAGGTCGACCTCAGTACGACACCAGTGGTGACGCGGTATTGATGACCACGCAGGACCAACTGCCGCACTACCTGAGACTGCTGACGACTGGTATCCCGATGGAGTCGGCGCTGATCAAGGCGTTGCCAGATCACCTGAATGCTGAGATCGTGTCTGGAACTGTGAGTAACCTGGACGAAGCGTGCGAGTGGCTGAGCTACACGTACTTGTACGTGCGCATGAAGAAGAACCCGCTGGCATACGGCATGAAGATCGAAGACGTGCAGCAAGACCCTCTCCTCCTCGAGCGAAGGAAACAGCTTTTGATGGACGCAGCAGAGAAGCTCGCGTCTTGCCGCATGATCAAGGTGCTCCGTGAGAAGACGCGTCTGGACCAGGCCGGAGAAGGCAAAGTGGCGTTCGCAGTGACGTCAATGGGCCGCGTTGCGAGCCACTTTTACATCCAGCACACGTCGATCGAGACCTTCAACGAACTGCTGGACGGGAAAGCTGGGAACCGCGGCGCACAAGACGACGAGGACATGCCGTGGGAGAAGGTGCTGCTGGTGCTCTGTAGCAGTAACGAATTTGAGCAGATGAAGTCGCGCGAGGATGAGATGCCGGAGCTCGAGAAGCTCGCGAAGAAATTTTGCCGCTTCGACGTTCTGGGCGGTGGTCTCGAGAGCTATCAGGGCAAGACGAATGTGCTGCTGCAGAGTCTGATCGGACGAGCGCGCGTGTCCAGCTTCACGCTGATTTCCGACACGAACTACGTCGCGCAGAACGCGTCGCGAGTGTGTCGTGCGCTGTTTGAGATCTGTTTGAAGAAAAACAGCGCAAGAAAAGCGGAGAAGTTTCTGCAACTGTCGAACTGCATCGACCAGAAGATCTGGTGGGACCAGTGCCTGCTGCTGCAGCTGCCGAACGTTCCGCTGGAGGTCGTCGGGCAAGTGGAAAATCAGCACATTGATCTGTACGAAGCGCTCGCGGACCCGAACAAGTATGCTCTTAGCACAAAGTTGAAGAAATGGGTGAGCAGCTTGCCTTTCATTGACGTCGACGAGGTGCAAATGCAGCCGTTTGGAGGGAACATGCTGAAGCTGAGCTATTCCCTGCTCCCGCTGTTCCCTGAGTGGAAAGACAACACGTTCGGCGGCAAGACGATGAGCGCGTGGGTCTGGGTGGAAGATGCGATCACGGGGTACATCTACCACTCGGAATACTTTGTGCTCCACCAGAGCCGCTTCATGGGTTGGAAAGAAGGCACGCAGACGCTGGAGATGGAGTGCTACTTGCCTGTGTTTGTGTCGCAGAACCAGAAGGCAGCGACGTACATCATTCGCATCATTTCGGACCGATTCGTGGGTATCGAGTCGTATTACGAAGTCTCGTACACTCCGGACGACAACCAGTTGCAGAAAGCAAAGAAGGACAAGGAAGAGATGTACACGAACCTGCTTCGTTTGCACCCACAACCACTGTCGTCGCTCCAGAACCCGGTCTACGAAGCGATCTACGCGCAGAAGTTCCGCTTCTTGAACCCGATTCAAACGCAGACGTTCCACCAGCTGTACCATCAAGACGGCAACGTACTGATCTGCGCGCCGACTGGAAGTGGAAAGACGATGTGTGCTGAGCTGGCGATGATGCGTGTCTGGAACCAGAGTGCTACGAGTAGTGCAATCAAGGACGACTCGGCTGAAGACAGCAACACCACCGACCGACGAGCTCGTTCTCCGCGCTCGTTGATTGTGTACATTGCTCCGCTGAAAGCGTTGGCTCGCGAGAAAGTGTCCGAATGGAAAGCTCGCTTCGAGCAGAACCCGCAGTTGCGCAAGAAGGTGGTCGAAGTGACAGGAGACACGGTTGTGAATGTGGATTACATCCTGAACTCTGCCAGCATCGTAATCACGACGCCCGAGAAATGGGATCTGCTGACGCGGAATGTTGGATTTGGACGCAGGTTGATGGACAAGATCGCGCTGGTGGTCATTGACGAAGTGCATCTGGTCGGAGACGCTCCTCGTGGTGCCGTGTTGGAAGTGCTGATCAGTCGACTGCGCCGATTCAGCAAGAACGCCAGAGGAGACATCCGCTTGCTAGGCTTGTCCACGGCTCTGGCGAATGCGAGCGATGTCGGACAGTGGCTCGGGATCACACGCGAGCACAAGAACCAGATCTACAACTTCCGCGCCTCAGTGCGTCCCGTGCCGATGGAGGTTCACATCCAGGGGTTCCCGGAGCGCCACTACGTGTCACGAATGGCAGCGATGAACAAGCCGACGTTCATGGCGATCAAGACGCACTCGCCCGAGAAGCCCGTGCTGATCTTCGTGTCCTCGAAGGCGCAGACCAAGATGACCGCGCTGGACCTGATCTCGTTCTGTGTCTCGCATGTCAATGAAGACCAAACTGGGCAGGGAACTGGTGGCGGTGGCGCAAAGCGGTTTTTGAAAATGGACGAAGCGGTCATGGACTCGATCCTGAGCGATGGACACAGCGTCCAAGACGAGAACCTTCGTCACACGCTGATGTTTGGCATCGGATTGCATCACGCTGGTCTGCCACGCAAAGATCGCGAGCTGGTTGAGAAGTTGTTTAGAGACCGACTGATCCAGGTCGTGATCTCGACGTCGACTCTGGCGTGGGGCGTGAACCTGCCTGCTCATCTTGTGATCATCAAGGGGACTGAATACTTCCAGAACGGTCGCTACCAGTCGTACCCGCTGAGCGACTTGCTGCAGATGATTGGGCGTGCGGGACGTCCGTTGCTGGACGACAAGGGTGTCGCGTGCGTGCTGGTGGAAGAGAGCAAGAAGAACATGATTCAGCGATTCCTGTATGAGCCGCTCGCGATCGAGTCGTGTCTCTCGGCCCATTTGGCGAACCATTTGAATGCTGAGATCGCCTCGGGGCTGCTGAAGAAGAAGCAGGACGTGCTGGAGTACTTGAGTTGGAGCTTGCTGTTCCAGCGCGTGATGAAGAATCCGACCTTTTACGGCATTGGCGCCGAGGGCAAGCAAGACGTCGAGACGTTCTTCCAGGAGCTCGTGGTGTCGGCGCTGCAGGAGCTGGAGGCCAATCAATGCATCGTCGTGAATGCAAAGGACTCGTCGATCCAGCCAACGTTCCTCGGTAAGATCGCGGCAGCGCTGTACGTAGATGTCAAGACGGTCGCGCGCATGCTGGCGTCCGTGAAGGCGATTGCAGCGTCCAAGGCGGAGAAAAATCACTCGCCGTCGATGTTCACGCGCCAGATCATGAGCGTGATCTGCGAGTCGAGCGTCGAGATCCGCGAGACGATCCCGCTGCGCCACAACGAGATTCAGAGCATGTTGATCACGGAGTTGTGTGCGAAAGTGAAGCACTCGCCGATGACGTCTCTGTACCGGAGCACGCCCAAGAAGCAGAAGACGCTGTTGGAAACCCACGGGAGCGAGCTCAAGTCGTTCGTGCTGCTCCAGATGCACCTGATGCGCATGGGCATGCCGTCGAGCGACTTCAATAACGACCTGCGCACGCTACTGGACCAGCTGCCGCGTCTGCTTGGTGCGGTCATTGACATCTGTGCGTTCCTGAAGCAGTCGGATTTAGTGTTTGCAGGCATCCGATTGTCGCAAGCGATCGTGCAGGCGAAGTGGCCAGTGGAAGGTGCTGTTGGCAGTGCGAGTGACGGCAGTGAGGACATGCTTGCGCAGCTGCCGCACGCATCAGCTCATGTGCTCAAGGTGCTCCGAGACGACATGAAGGTGAAGTCCTTTGCTGAGTTACAGGAGTTGCTGCAGACCAAGCAGAAGAAGTCGCAGTTGATCGATTTGCTGGCGAAGTCTACGTCGAGAAGAGGCGGCAACAACAGCAGCAGCAATAGTAGTAGTGGGCTAAGCAAGAATCAGAGCAACGACCTCATTCGCGTTGCCGAGGCGATCCCGCGACTGCAGGTGACTGCGTCCGTGAAGCAACGCCAGCAGAAGAGCGTGGTCGCGGTCGAACTCACGGGATTGAACGAAAATGTGGGCACGTTGGCGTACGCGAAACGTTTCCAGAAGCCAAAGCCGTATGGCTTTTACGTGATCTTGGCCTCTCAGAAGAGCAAGAAGAGTGAGTCGTCTGAGACGGAATCGGAATCCAAGACGAGCGTGGAGGTGCTGCAGATGAAGCACGTGGCGTCCAAGCAGAAGGCGGAGGTCGCGTTCCCTCTCGCGAATTCTCCAACCAGAGAAGAACAGTTTGTGGTTCATGTGCTGTCGGACGCGATCGCAGGGATCGACGTGTCTTGCCCAGTGCAGCTCATGGGATAGGGTGGAGGTAGGTTATCGAGATAGGTACTCCGGTTTGACTCTTGGCGAGTGATTTGAAATCAAAGCAGCAAGCGTGGTTTGAGCTTGTGGTGAAGAACTGTGCAATGGGTTGTACAATACAATGCGATCATTCTTTCTGTGCTGATGCCCTCTTAAAAATGATCCAAGGCAATGTGGATGATTCAATAAAGTTCGCATTGTCACAGTTTGCTTTTTTGCATTCTGGTTACGTTCGATTTGTAACATTGATCCTCTTTTTTAAGTTCGATTTGTAGCATTGACGAAAAGCCCATTGTCAGATGGCGACTGCGCAGTCAAAGGCGTGCACGCGCTATCCTCCTGCCGCTCTTTGCCACATTGCCCATCAAGGCCGCTCAGTCTCAATCTCAATCCCTCTCAAGAGATCTGCTCTGCTGGCGGTGCCTCTCTAATATTGTAGTCCAGGAATTGCTCTGTTGAGAGCGGACGCGAGTGGACAGCCAGCCGATCCCAGCCTAGCTTTACTGAAGCTCCCTGTCCAACTGCATTGATGCAGTAGCAAGGAGCTGACTTGATGGCGGACAGTTTACTTTCCCATCTCTTGGGCAGCACCATCAGCAGCACACAGGCGCACAAGGTGCTCACAGTGCAAACAGAGAGCTCTTCCAAGCAGGACTCTGCCGTCCAAACGCCCGCCCGCACAACAAACACATCGAGTGTTACATAACAGAGCTGTCGTACCATTCGCCAGTGATTGATTGATTGATGATGGCGACGTCCAGTGGCAGCGACAGTACGAGTGGCGCCGTGGTGGAGAGTGCGAGCGCGCACTTGGCGCAGGTGATCGCAAGCCTCAACCAGACGGTATCCACGACCACGAACGCGACGCTGGTCGAGGATCTGGTCAAACTCCTGGAGAGAACGATCCAGGTACTATTGAGTTTATAAGAGATCGCAATGCTTTTGTAGGCGTCCATTGACAATGTGTACGCTCACATGTTGTACCCCTTGCTTCGTGTTTGTGTATCACCGTTGCTATAGGACGCGAATGCAATCGTCACGGGCAATGCTACTACTACCAGCAGCGATGGATCCCAGCCGACTTCGTCTTCGAATGGCTCGCGCCAGTTCCCTTTTGACGCTCCTCCACAACGCTGGCACTCGGCCGATGGTACAAAGAACGGGAACGAAAGCAGCTCTCTCAGCACCGCGTCAATCATTGGCATCATCGCCGCGGTACTCTGCGCGGTCGGCGTGATCATCGCATTCTTGCTCTGGTACAGACGACTGGCAAGGAAGCTTCGGGACCAGCAAGAACAGGAACAGCAGGATCCAGCGTCGCCGAGCCCTCACGCTGCATCCGAGTTCATGCGCGTGCGACTCGACAGCAACCGTCACGCCAAGAAACTCGACCCGGTGGACAAGAAAGCCGGCAAATCAGCAGACAAGAAGCACCGACACTCATCCAGGAGCTCTTTGCAGCAGCAGGCAAAGCAGGGCGTCTGGGACGACCCCGTGGTGCTCGCGATGCGTCTTCCCACAGAGGACGTCCTCGAAGATCTCATGATCACCAAAGGAACGAAGTCTGGAGCCGAGATCTACCGGGGCACGTACAGATCAAGCGTCGTGGTGATCAAGTCGCTCTCGCAGGAGAAGAAGCGCAACTTGCAGGAGATTGAGGCGTTCTTTGAAGACGCCAAGCTCTTCAGGTCGATCTCTCTGGCGCCGCACGCGCGCCTCGTGAGCATGATCGGCGTCTCGTGGGACTCGCTCAGCAACGTGCGCATCGTGACCGAGTTCGTGGCGCGAGGTGATCTGAGATCGTACCTCGACACTCTTGACACCTCATTTACCAATGACGATCAAGAGCAGGCACACCTAGGTTTCAACCAGGAAAAAACCAAGATCGCACTCCATGTCAGCCAGGCACTCGCCCATTTACATGCGCTCACACCGTCAGTGTTCTATCGTGATCTAACTTCCAGGAGCGTGCTCTTGGATGAGAACCTGGACGCGAAGCTGGGCTTCTTCAGCCCTCAGTCCCAGGTTTCCCTTCATCAAGACGGTGCAAATGGAGGTCTTCCGTCGCTCTGGCTCGCCCCCGAAGTCATGACTGGAGGCAAAAGCGATGAGAGAGCGGACGTGTATTCGCTCGGCATCGTGCTCTCGGAGCTCGACTCGAACGCTCCTCCATTCGCACATTCTACGACTACAAGGGCCACGCAATCCAAGCAGCTGCCGCAGATGGCGATGCTCAACCTCATCGCGCTCGGAAAGCTCTCGGTCGAGTTCTCGCCTTCTTCACTGGAAACGTCGCCAGAAATTGTCGCCTTGGCGATGAGATGTCTCTCGTTGGATTCAAATGCGCGGCCAACAGCAGCCGAGGCGTTTGCCGTTCTTGACGAAGTCCTGAACTCGCTGTAATAACCTGTCAGCGAAGATGAAGAAGGCTGAGGCATGTGCTGTATGAAACGTGTCTTGTTTTAGGGTTTATAATGGAAGAATATATGAATGAAGAGATCGTCAGCGTCCTGAGCTAGCCTTTGTTAGAACTTCTTTTGCATGGGGCTTGACGCCTGGTAGATCGGCGCGGCGGTGGCCGGCGGTGGCATCTGCTGCATCGACTCGGTGCGCGCGCTCACGTCGCGACTCGGCTGGAACGCGCGGAACGCGTTCTTCTTGGCCGGACCCTCGATGTACGCGAAGAGCTCGTCACTCATGTAGTACTTATCCGAGCCCTTGTTCACGTTGCAGTCCTCACAGAAGCAGAGCAGGATCGTGTCGATGCCCGTGCCGTAGACATCCAGGAAAAACGACGCCGTGGCATAGCCCAGCAGTCCTGTGAGCTACAGAGGAATTACACCATCATCAAGCAATGCATGAGGATTAGCTCAGCCATTATCATACATACATACATGCATCATAGTCAAGCGATGTATGATCACGATGAACGTACCAGCATGGGGAAGATCGGGCTCGTGATGTCCTTGAGGTCGCCGAGGAAGAAGCTCGGGAGGCTCGACGGCGGGTGGCGGATGAAGAGGAACATGAAGAACATGGAGAAGCACGCGATGAAAACCTTGCCGAGCGTCATGAGCAGGCTCGAGATGATGCTCACAGTCGCCACGCGTGCAGCATTCGCGACTAGCAGCGTGAACGAGTCGCGCATCGCCGGACAGAAGCTCCTTCCTTTCATCGCGATGATGATGAACGCGTTCCTGGCGAATGGTGCAGCATTGGCGAAGAATGGTGTTAAAGCATTAGTGAACAACGATGTTAGGTCGTGGGTTACACATCGCCGAGAAAGAGAATCGATAGATACGTACTTGTTGAGAAACTTGAGGCACTTTTCGAAGCACCAAAGGCAGCACTTCATGCACATCATCACGACCTTGACGACGCTGTTGCCTTGCTTCGCCGAGCGCATTTTGTGGTCAATGTACTCGAGCACGATGCGGAAGAACTGTACGATCGCAATAACCAGACTCCCGAACGCCAGCGACCCGAAATGGTATCGGATCGTGCGCCACCATGAGCGCAACACGGGCATCGAGCGCACCTGGCGCTTGTCGAGCGTCCAGTAGTATTCGCAAAAAGCCCCTGCGATCGTCGTGTACGCGCTCGCCTGGATGAATTGGTTGGTCCAGAGCAACCCAAACAGGTGGTAGATCAACAGGTAGTTGATGACGTTGTCGTCGTCGACCTGGGCCTTGATCGGCGTGATGCCCGTGAGGTTCGTGGTCGCAGAGCTAATATCCTGGATCGAGATCTCGGCTGACGTTGCGATGTACGCTGCAGCCACGAGCCAGTAGGCGAACAGCCCCAGCACAAAGATGGTCGGGATGATCGGGTAGAGCGTGAGCATCGGCATGGTCTGGAGCGCCTTCGAGGCTTCGCGGATAATGCCGATCGCGATGCGGATTCGGCTGCACATGAAGATAAGCACGAAGAGCAGCAGCACGTCGAAGGCGATCATGACGTAGCACGCGATCGACCAGTAGTACACCTGGTCCTCCGACACCTTGAAACCCGACGAGTTGACGTAGGTCGTCGAGGACGAGATCATCGAGCTTGTCGTGGCCTCGGAGATACCCATCTTCGCCATCGCTTCGGTCACGCGCGTATTGGTCAAGATGCCGCCTTCAAACGCACAGAAGACCGTGACCACGATCTGCATGACGGCCATGAGAATAATCACGAGCCAGACAAACAGGCCGGCGCAGTAGCGGAGCATCACGAGCCAGAAGAAACCCAGGGCCATCGCGAAGACCCCACCACAGATCAAGATCGGAAACGCCGCTTTCTCGATGTCGCCAATCCAGCGTGCGACCATGTACCACTTGCGGCTGAGCATCTCGTTGACTGGGTCCTGGCGCGCCGCGATGACTTGCTTTTCCTGCTTGGACGTCTCGATGCTTGTGCAGTTGGCGCGCGCGGCAAGCACCACGGTCGCGCAGTCCTCGTCCTTGCAGCCGACCATCGGGTTGAGCGTGTAACTCGAGCCACAGGTGCGCGTCGTGACGTTCGCAGCCGCGAAGTAGGCCTCTTCGTCGGCGCTGCACTCGTCGGCACAGCGCGCGGACATCTCCACCTCGATCTTACCCAGCTCCATGCACCGGTAAAGCACCTCCGTGGTGTCCACGTGGAGCTTCCAGGGCGAGCCCGCGGCTTCGTCCTCCTGGCTCACACCCATCGAGGTACTGAGCGAGCTCACAGACTCCTTGTTGACCGAGTAGTCCGTGTACGCGTGGATGTAGACGCCCGTGGCGGACTCATTCGTCATCGGACAGTGCGAGATGCACACGCCGTAGAACTTCTTGAGGGTCGACGAGTCGGTAAATGAGACCGAGGTACTGTCGCCGGTCATCTGCAGCGCGATCAGGTCATCGCCGAGGCGAGGGTAGATCAAGTACGGGTAGTCCGTGAGGTCGTAGGCCGGGACGTCGCCCTTGGCGTCCGCCTTGACGCCGCAGGTCCTCCCCATCCAGTCCGAGCCGTATATCAGCCGCTTGGGCTCACCGTTCTGGTATCCGACGCCCGCGATGATAACCATGCCGACCCAGAAGAAGAGGAAGAGCAGCATGAACAGGATGTCCGTGCATTTGCGGTTCTCGGGCTTGAACGGGTTCGCACCTTCGCCATTGCCCTACAAGGTGTAAAACAAGCGTTTAGAGCCCCACGCAGATGAATGAACCAATTTTAACTCTGGTTTGGTACCAGGACGCAATCAAAGTAGGTAGGCTCACCACATTGGCGTCCTCGGAGCGCTTGCAGCAGCGGTTCCCCATTGCGAGAGTAGAGTAGCGTAGCGCAGCTGGTGCCCTTGACTTGTCTGCGAAAATCGATCCTGGGTCTAAGCGGCTGCCTCCTGCTCTTTTCTCGTTGTGTGCGGCGCTTCAACCTGCCAACATTGGGCGGAAACGACCTTGCTTTGAGGTTTCACCTCCCTTCCTTTGCTCTTCATGTACCCTGAGGTAAATTTGGCTCTCAAATCGAAATAGCCACATGCTCAGCGCTTCCGTTATGAAACCCCTCGTGCAGTATCGTGAGAGAGTGTACCATCCCCAGAGCCAAGTGTAGACACGGTGATACCCCAGGTATCGTCGCTGTCCAAACAGCGTTGAGTTAAGAGCTCAATGCCGTCTAGGTGGCGGCGATAAACGGAATGGAGATTGAGCGAGTTGAGAGCAGCACGATACTCGATACGCATGCAATTGGCGTCATTCACCGCTTCTTCTTAAAAAGCTATGGGTCTGAAGCGCCGCAGCGCGCGGTTTCAGGCGTTGGCAAAGCTTTCCAAGTCTCTCATGAAGCGTTTCAGACTGAGCATAATGACACGCCATGCGCGACTTTTTGGGTGCGGTGTCTATGGAAAATGGTTCACATATAAGCGCCTTCTGGAAGAGTGCGAGTTTCACGACGGATGCCGAAAGGATATGATATACATACACAACACATACACATACGCTGGCCATGTTTACTGCCAGGGCCGGGAGCGGATCGCTCCTGTCGCGCCAGCCACTGATTGATGACGACGGCGAAAAGAATCAAGTGAAAGAACGGCGACGGCGGACGCGATCTTTTAAAAAAGACAACCATTTTAACATGGGCCGTGGAGGTCACGCAATTCTTCCATTCGTTCGCCCAGATGTGTGCTGTAAACGCACACACCAGGATGTTCCTCACTATATGTCCCCCTTCACTTCACTTTGTAATCTTCCTCTTGACGCCCACAGCTTCAGCTCAGACCCCACCCAAGAGTTCAGGATTTACCCACAATGAGCTGCTGGTCTGTTCACACTACCTCAAGACCGCTAGACTTCCCAATAGCCTTGGCTCTCTCGCTCTTCCTGCTTAGCTCTTCAGTTGATGGTGCAACCGCAGCAACAGCAGTATCCTGCGACCCAGCGGTGCTCCAGGCTCTCACAGGAAATCCAAGCACGTGTGCAGAGATTTCGCTCACATCTCCAGTCGACGAAGCCGATTTCCCAACAATCTGTGCGCATTCTAACTGCACAAGGCTCGTCGCAGCACTCAAAGCTCTGGACGGCTGTGTGCTTGAGAACACGATCACGAAGCTCCAGAGCGGGGTTGTTCAGCCTATCGTGAGGTACTGCAGCACCAGCAAGAAGCGCGACTCCGTGACCTCAAGCCCAGGTGAGGAAGATCCAGGTGTGAGTGTCATCAGCACTTCAGTGCAGACAAAGCGAAGCAACTCGGGACTCATAACAGGGATCATCATCGGCGGCATCACTGTCGTACTGCTCCTGGTTGCGGCCGCTGCGTGGCACCGACGCAACCGTCGGAAGAACAAGCTCCGAGTCCAGACGCTGGCGTTCATCCAGGACGACCTGGTAAGGTCTCCAGCGAGTACTGACGATGGCAATAGCGACGACGGTGGTAGCCGCCGTTTGAAAAGCTCTAGATACCCACTCGACAACTACCAACTCGACAGCCACCACCACGTGCTACGAAGCCCGATGCAAAGTCGAGCGTACTCCAAGCCGACCCTAGGTGCCAGGTACTCCAGCGGCAGCTTGAGTCGCTACACCGCCAACAACCACAGCGACAGCTTTGGAGGGATCAGCACTACGAGCTCAGGTCGCTCGTCATCTGTTTTTTCTATCAACAGAAGCAGGAGAATCGGCAGCACCATAGTCCTGAGCGATGGGCTCTGGGACGATGAGTCAACCCTCGCCGCTCGCATCCCGCGTGAGGACGCGGTGCTCGAAGCGCGAATCGCGCGCGGCGGCTATGGCAAAGTGACTGCAGTAGGTACAAGCCAACGGACCAGGTTGTCGCAGTCAAGATGCTGCTCCGCGAGAACCAGCGCAATCTCCACAAGGTCCGGGCGTCCCTGAGAGAAGCTAAGTTCCTGAGCGCGCTCAGTCACCCGCAGACTGTGCAGTTCATCGGCGTGTCCTGGGACTCGCTGGCGAACCTGTGCACTGTCTCTGAGTTCATGGACGGCGGGGGTCTAAGGACGTTGTTGATCAGGTTCAAAGACGTCGAGAAGCGTCCCAGAGGTTTCGATGATGACAAAGCCTGGATCGCGCTCCAGGTCGTATGTGCGCTCAATTACCTGCACGCACTGAGCACCGGGACATCCGGCCAAGAACAGCCCGCTGGACGCAGCGCAGCTGAACGCCAAGCTCACGGATTTTGGTGGCGTCTCGGTCGAGAAGATCGACTGCTCGCTGACTTCGGGCGTGGATACCTGTCTCTGTACTGCACCCGAGGTCGTGCTGAGCAAACGAAGATACAGCGAGAAGGCCAACGTGTTCTCGTTCGAGGTCGTGCTCTCGGAGCTCGACTCGCACCTGCTGCTCTATGCCGAGGCCAAAGTCCAAGAAGGCGGGGAGGTCATTTCGGACACCGAGCTGCTGCAGATGGTGACGCGTGAGGAGCTCCAGGTGCAGTTTTCAGGCAGCAATACGCCCAAGGAGCTAGTGCAACTGGGGAAGGAGTGCGTGACGCTGGATCCCCAAGAGGAACCTACGGCCGCGCAGGTGTTCTGCAGACTGCAGTTGGCGTTCAAGTAGGTGTACATTTGATTTAGGATCTTTGTGGAGAATGAGTGCGTCGAACTTGCCATTGGAGCGTGCAATGAGATATTTGCCACAAACTTGAGGTCTGTGATTGCCGCAATGAGGTAGGTGCTGCGGTAATGAGTATGTGAGCGTACTCAGCCGCATTGGATCATGCGGCATTGCTTTGCAGAGCTGAGACAGGAGAGAGCAAGCAAGGAGTGCGGTAAGCTAAACAAATGGATAGGACGGTTTAGAACTTGAAGTTGTCAGTATCTTCTCATTGAGCTGGTCGATCTCGGATAAGTTGGGTGATGATGACGAACCCCGCGTGGTCCCCCCCACTCTAATGCTGATGCTGATACTGAGAGGGCAGCTGGAGCGCCAGATGTGATCTTGAACACGACGCGATCGTGAAGGAGGTTTAGTGGAAGGCAGGCATCAAGTGCATTGACTAATATCCATGGTTCTGGTGATTAGTCGGCGGTCTCCTTTCACATCTGTGGGGGATCAGCTGACAAAGTCATCTGGGCAGAGCCTACAACAACTACTTGTACCTCAGGTCCTCAGGATGAGGCACTTTGAGTTGTCAAAGAGATGGCCACATACAGAGGAGAGACCAGCAGATCGTGGGTTTTGACCAACTCCTGACTCCTGACCCCCATCCGAAGCAAGCGAAGCTGTAGGTGCTCACTGGGAACATAATACAGAACGCGCGTCATCTTCAACGTTCTCTTCAGGCATGAGGTCAGTCCAGCGGACTAGAGTCAGCAAGAATTCGGCTTGGTGTGCTTTGCTGACAAGCAGGCCATTCTTGCCCGCCCCATAGAGATAGAGATAGAAGCCCTCATTGCCAACATTGCATGGCCATCATTGGGATGCATAATGAAATGAAGACACCTGCTGTTGTTGAAGTTGGGTAATCAAAACAGCTGATAATTACCTATTTAAATAAGTTATATCTCTTTAAATACTATTAAATACAAATAATATATTATTTTTATCTGATTTTTGCTGCCAGAATCTGATTTCGCGATATTGGAGGCGCATGACGATGATGGTTACCACGCGCAGCGCTTTGAGTACCAAACATGCATTTCTAGAGACATCAATAAATAGAATTATATTCATTTGGGTCGATTGGAATGCCTCGATTTTATACATTTATGCGAATAAAAAGGAGAGTCCAGTCCATGAACGGAGATGGACACGCAAATGGAATCGCACGTGGCGAGACGCTATTAACTTGGATCAGTACACTCAGTCGCAGTGCAAACCCCACACAGCACCATCTCAGAATGGGATCCAAAACAAAGATCACACAAGTCCTTGCAATTTTGTCATCTGCATAATCTATAGATGTTAGCGTCCTTCCTCAATCCTGCGACTGCATGTTTCCACAGAAATAAACAGCAACAGACTGAGCCGCTCGATCCGGATTGAAGCGACAGAGAGAATCCGCAGACTCGCGTCAGTTCCAGTAGTCGAGAACGGAAGTTAGCGTGACGCCAGGCACAATCGATGGGAACAGGTAAGGCTATCCTTGCGGTGTGTACAGATACGCTGTTCTATTCTATTCTATTCAAAATGGACCACTGCTTCATCCTCTCTTGCGTCTGAGAAGAGAGAAAGAGCGAGAGTTTGCAGTGATCAGATCAGGCTCGCTTGATCTTAATCGCGTTTCTATATTTTCTCTGATCTGCAAGCAAAACCTGCACTTTTTGGAATCAAAACTAGTACATTTCGCACATCACATTGTTCTTTAACCCAATCATATCTGGACCTGAAGTACTGATGCGAGCTATCTTTTTGTTTGCAGCCACCACAACGTACTGATATCAGTGATCTTTTTTGCCTTGCTTGCAGCCAGAGCCTTCTCTCTCTTTACGACCTCGCTCATCCCCCAGCCATTTACGGTACAATCACCAGCACTACTCCAGCATGGTCCTCAGTCTAATACGCCGCCTTTCTCGCTTCAGCCACAGCTCTCGCAATCGCAACTCGCTTGCCTCTCTCCAGTATCAAAGAGACACTATCCCCCACCATTTCGCACCAGCACACGCCGCTCACCAGCGAGCACGGTCCTGCTGTTCTAAGTCGCCTCTCGGTACGTACAATTCACAATTCGCGCATGTGTCTTCTGCGCATCCATCCCCCTCAGTTCACGCTCTCACACTCGGTCGCTTACTCACATACTCACACAGACACACACTCGCTCTTCCACTTTCTCTCTTGGACTTCCAGCGCCTTCTACCAAAGCAAGCGGCCACAGCGTACAGCAGCAGCGCACGCGAGCGCTTGGACGCGTCACTTCGCACAGTGCCAGAGCTCCACCCAGTCGCGTTCTGCCGGTGTCATCATCGCTGACGTCTCGCACGCTTTACGAGTACCGCGTAGAGCGTATCTATCATTTGAATCTCTCATCCTGATTACGTCCTACACGACATAGTATCATGAAGAGTGGTGGACTCTCTCTCCTGACGGTGCTGACAACGGCGGCGGTCCTTGTGGCGAAACAAGCACACGCGACGATCGACGTGCCCGCGCTGCTCTTCAAGTCGCAGCCGAAGATCCCGCTGGCGTTCATCCCGGACCCACTGCCGTCTGTCGTGACCGATCGGCTTAAAAGCACGGGCGCCGAGTTCGCGACGCTCTCAATCCCGCTGCAGCGCGCACTGCTCTGGGACTTGGGGCTCGTGCTCTCGTCCAACACCTCCAGGTACGTGCAGGTGTACACCAAGTGCGGCAAGACCATGAGCGACATCTTCCTGAGCAAGGATACGATCGAGAAAGTCGCCAACTGCACGCTCGTGCCCTGCAACCGGCAGATCCTGACGTTCGCGTACCCCAACTGCTCGGCGGTCGCCATGGCGCCCTCGGCGCGCTGTGCGATCGACGAGACCGATGGGATCGACAACGCGATCGTCAAAGCGAACAGCTCGCTCTGGTCGGAAGAGGGCGACGTCCGCGAACAGTACAACTTCAAGCTCTTCAGGTATGATAACTCGGGGAGCAGCAGCGCCTCGAGCGCCACGGTGGTCTACACGATCTACCAGCAGCCGGACTTCGAGCTCCGTGACGACAGCACGTGTCCGAACCAGGCGACGGCATTCGTCGTACCCTGCCAGTCCAAAAGCGCCAATAGCTCGACGGTCGAGAACAGCGGCTGGTGCCCGCCGGAACCAGGCGTCTTTGTCGACGCCTGGATCGCACAGGAGGTCTACAAGAAGAGCACCAAGGCGGACATCGACAAGTGGGTTCAGACGTCCACGATCTTCATCGCGCTCTTCTGCATCGCGTGCCTCGTGAGCGGCAGCTTCGCGTACCTCTTCTGGCGCAAGGGCATGCTCAAGTCCTCGTCGTCCGCGTCGACCCACTACGCCGTGCTCGGCAACAATTTCAACAACAACAATGGGTATAACAATGGGAATGGGAATGGCAACATCAACAACTTGGTGCTCACGCCCGGCCCGACGGCGAGCCTCTCGGACCCCAATACGCGCAGCTCGCAGCTCTACGCGATCGACAAGGCGAACGAGGAGTACCTGAACAGCTCGCGGGAGCTCGTGGAGTTCTGCCAAGATGACGAGCTCCTGGTGCGCAAGATCGATTACGACGCACTCAAGTTCGAGAAGCTGATCGCCAAGGGAGCGAACGGCGAAGTGTGGCGCGGCGAGTACGCCGGTCAGTTTGTCGCGATCAAGCGACTGCTCACCGACATCCGCAGCGACGTGCGTGCGATCGAGATCTTCTCGCGGGAGATCCGGCTCGGGTCCTCGCTCGAGCATCCGAACATCGTGCGGTTCATCGGGCTTTCGTGGCGGTCGCTCGCCGAGCTGAGCATGGTCTCGGAGTTCCTCCCCATGGGTGACCTCGCGCGGTTCCTGGTGTCGAACGAGAGTCGCGCGCTCACGTGGAAGCACGAAAAGCTCTCGCTGGCGTCGGACATCGCCAAGGCGCTCGTGTACCTGCACTCGCTCATGCCCGTGATCATTCACCGAGACCTCAAGTCGCTCAACATCCTGCTGACAGCGGCATTCGAAGCTAAGCTGAGCGACTTTGGACTCAGTCGCGAGCGCTCGTTCGAAGAGACCATGACCATGGGCGTCGGGACCTTGCTCTGGACCGCCCCAGAGGTGCTTCGAGGCGATCGGTACTCGGAGAAAGCCGACATCTACTCGTACGGCATCGTGCTGTCCGAGCTCGACACGTGCCTGCCACCGTACTCGCTGAACGACGAGGTCGGTCGTCTGCGCTCCAAGAGCTTTGAGCTGCTGCCGTTGATACGTAACGGGAAGATCTCGCCGCAGTTCCGTCCCGACTGCCCGCCCGCGGTGCTCACGCTCGCCGAGTCATGCTTGAACCAGAACCCGGATAAGCGCCCAAACGCCATGCAGATCGTGTACATGCTCCAGTCCAAGGTGTCCATGTCCTTATAATTGCAAACACTCGACAGCAAACAAGACGCACTAGCAAATTAAGATTAAGAGTAGCGCTTATCTAACCAAACCAAACCATTTCATCAACACGTAACGTAAATCAATGGGGTCGCGTCTCACAGGCTGATACAGACAGTACTTGCTGCTTGTTGCACCACAATCAACGCCGTCGACCCTGACAAGCGATGGTGATGAAAGGAGCAATGAAAATTGCAGCTTGAACCTGGCTAGCTGGTTGACTGGACGACGATGCTGCAGCAACGTCAAACGGTATGTCACGAGTGACTACCAAAACATGACTGGCAAACAGCAAGATGGTGGATGGACACTATTTTGTTGTGATGACGCCGCTATTGGCCGTTATTTACACGAGTGTAAATGAGCACCAGTGGGTTGCATTCGTCAAGCGATGAGGCGCTTCACTCCAATTGAGCTCCTCGAGTGGTGTTCAATTGATGGACTGACTCACAGTCCATCAATTGAACCAAAAGCGTTGCAGATGTGGCAAATCTGATAATCCTCAGATAGCACTCGCATCATATCTGAGGATTTAAGTAACTCGGAGTGACGTCGTCTTTGGGAATCGTTGAGGCTGGAGTGTACCGCATCTTGGAATGCGGCTGATGGGCGGACTCTTCTGATCCCCAAGTCAGTCGTGCAGTTGTGAAGGATCCAGACATTAGAATACACGTCGGGATGCAAAAAATCATTTGTTTGGCTTCAAAATACGATGATCGTGGTAACTGTCAGTCCAGCTCATCTGCACACAAACGTTGAGACAACGTGTAACGCGATCGCATTGGATGGGCAGACGCGGCAACTTGCTGTAGTTATCGTGAGCCTGAGAATTTGAATGGCTTGGGATCGATCTCTTCGCGCAACTTGTGGCCAAAGCTACCGCCGTCTCCAGTTGACAGGCCGATTTGAGACTATGTTATCACATCAGCGCCTATTACTCGAGCCTATTGTTTGAGTCTATTGCTCGAGAGTGGTGAGTTGTCAGCTGACTGACTGTCTTAACAGTCCGTAAAATTTGATCACTAGTGATAACAGAATAATAGATCGCTCAAATCATAATTCGCGTGTGAAACCAAAGCTGATTGGGAGAAGACAGCACTGGTTTCGCCTTGCGCTTGCTACTGCCGTCACTCGACCTTCGATTCCTTTTTCGCTGTTGTTGTTGTTGTGTGGAACCCACCTGACCCTCTCAGGTTTAAGTTCATCACTTGGATAAACTAAGCGACGTGTTTTCGAAAGTGGCACCTGTGGATCTTCTCTGTGCCAGTTCATTGACATAGCCAGAGCCATTTTTCTATAAGTCGTTGAACGGTATCACTGCAGCAGACTAGCTGGGTACAGTGATTGGAATGTCTTGTTTTCGTGCAAAATGTAATTTTGCAGTCTCATGAGATGAATAGCGACAGCCGATAGGGTGCTTTTGTCCCATTTTGACACTGCAGATAGAGAGTGCCACATTTTAAAGCCTTACACGACCGCCCTGGCCCCCTCCCGCTACCACCATTTGGCTTGTGGCTTGCTGTGTGAACCCGAACGTCCGAGCCAAAAGAACAGACCAGAGCGTTCTGTGTGCGTGTGTGTCTCTCTCTGTGTATGAGCTCATTATTCTGCGGACGGCGGGACGAGCGAGGTCTTCATCCCATTCTCCCCCCTTCTTCTTCTTCTTCTCTCTCTTCATATCCACAGGCAGCGGCGCAGGCAGTGCATATTCGCCACCACACAGGACGAGAGCGTGTTCATTCAGCACGACGGGAGCGCTATCACCATACACCACCACGAGGCCGTTTCTTCGGTTACTCCTTGTCGCCAGCACGCTGACTCACGTCGTCACCGGTATCAGCCAGGATTCCATCAGCAGCATCGCGTCCAGCATGACGGAGCGAGAGGGCGACGGCGGTGTCACACGTGACTTGCAGACAGTGACGACGACGACAAGCTCCAGCTCAGGCTCGCTCCCAGGCTCGGGGAATTCATCGGACGCTGTGTACCGCTCCAAGACGATCGGCGATACCTCGATGGGGGGCAATGCATCGTCGGCGGAAGGCACGACGCGCGTGATCAAGGAGGATTCCCAGAGTGGTGGTGGACAGCGGTACGACCTCGTGGCCGGTGTGAGCGTGGTCGCGGTCGTGATCATCGCCGCGCTGCTCTTCGTCATGCGCCGGAATAACAAAAAGACGCGCGCGAATTGCGACTTTTACAAGAGCAGCTCCGAGGAGGAGCCGCAGCACCGCGATCAAGACGTGCGAGAGTCGATGAACAGCATGAGCAGCACGTGGAAAGTTGGCAACACGAACACGCGCACGCAGCCGGGGCGTCCGTCTTCGCCCACTTCGACTATGAGCACGACCGGCGCGAGCAGCACTGACAGCGAGACGCTGAACACGATATGGAGAGACCCCCTGATCGCGGCAGCGCGCCTTCCGTTCGAAGATATCCGTCTGCGCTCGCTGCTCTGCCGCGGCGCGTTCGGGGAGGTGTTTGACGGCGTGTACAACAACCAGAAAGTCGCGATCAAGCGGCTGCTACCGGAGACCCGCCAGAACATCGAGAGCCTCGAGTACTTTATGCTGGAGGTGCGCATGATGGCGTCGCTGAACCATGAGCGCGTCGTGACGTTCATTGGTGTGGCCTGGGACGCGATGAAGGATCTGTGCATCATCTCGGAGTTCATGGCGAACGGTGACCTGCGCAAAGTGATCCAGAATTGGAAACAGAAAGGAGAACGGACGGGCTTTAACGCCAAGAAGCTCAAGATCGCGCTCCACGTGGCCGAGGCGCTCGTGTACCTTCACTCGCTCACGCCAAAGAAGATCATTCATCGCGACCTCAAGTCCCGCAACGTGCTCGTGGACGAGAACTGGGACGCCAAGCTGAGTGACTTTGGTGTCTCGCGCGAGCGCTCGTCGCACATGACGCGCACGTTGACGGCGAACATCGGCTCGTCGCTCTGGATGGCGCCGGAAATCATGCTCGGCGAGAACTACGACGAGAGCGCCGACATCTTTTCTTTCGGGGTCGTGCTCACGGAGCTCGATACGCACTTGCTGCCGTACAACAACGTGACCACGCCGGACGGGCGCCATCTGCCGGAGCCGGCGATCCTGCACATGGTGACCATGGGCTCGATCATGGCCGAGTTCTCCGAGGCGAGCCGAGGAGACATCGTAGCCCTGGGCCGCTCCTGCCTGTGTTTGGACCCGACCAAGCGCCCGAGCGCCGTGGAGATCGTGCTGCGCATCCAGACACTGCTGCTGGCACAGGAGAAGGCAGAGGACCAGGAGAGCAGGGCATTGAGCGACCGAGTCGTGCAATGAAGGGATCCGGTTCTTCTCCGACGTTAGTATTGTTTGTGTGCTCTTTACTATAGCATATTTATTCCTTCTCCTACCCCATCCATACGCACAGGCCTCTCAACGATAACAAACAAGTAAATACAAAGTGTTAGTAGTACTACGTCAGCCATACATGCTCCTAAAGTCACACCAGTCGCACTCACAACTCTGTTTCCCCCAATATGCATGTTTCTCTTTGTGCACCCGCTTCTTGGATGCCAAATACTATTCCAGATCGTTTTCGATCGCTTGAGAGCGCGCGCAGAACGTCAATAAACGGTGGTAGTAGGTGGACGACCAGACAGCAAAGTGCACTCTGTGCTCGACGCATCCTTCTTTCCATTCGGTGCCACTGGTATCTGTCTGACAGGCTGGTTTGGCATAGTTTGGCCTGTTCGACACTCCGCTGAGCTGCTTATTCTCGAAATTGCGCGGTCAGAATCACCACAGAGCACCACCTCCAACCAACCTTTCCACCTCAGCTATGCGCGCGCTCGCTACCGCTGGAGCCCTCATCTTGGCGTCCCTGGCCACCGTTGCATCGGGACACGGCTACATCGTCGACCCTGCTGCTGTCTGGACCCAGGGCTACGCATCGAATGGGTATATCAGCGAAGTCAACAGCACCTTGTGGGGAGCTGTGGACAACTCCGAGTTCGGCTACGGCGTCGAAGCCACGGTCAAGTACTTCGCCAATAACTTCCCAACGTCTGGCTACACCTCGCTGCGCGGCCTGATCCTCGCGAACCAGGACATGTACGACGAGTCGACCGACAAGGAGTGCGGGTTGACGACGCTGGACGAGGCCAAGCGCACCACGATGCCCGCGTCAGGGAACATCACGTTCTCGGGTTTTACCCATCCGGGACCGTGTGAACTCTGGTGCGATGACAACAAGATGACGTTCGCGAATAATTGCGCGGCCACGTACCCGGGCGGCAAGGTCCCGTTCGACGCCGCCAAGTGCGTCAGCGCCAACAGATTCAGAATTTTCTGGATCGGCGTGCACGGTTCTCCGTGGCAGGTGTACACCAATTGCGTGTACCTCGAGGGCGGCTCCGGTAGCTCTTCGTCTCCCAGCGCCAGTACCAGCACCACAACTACCACGACCCCAACGACGACTACAGCGATCCCTGCGGCGACTACTGCGATTCCAACGGCGACTACTGTGACGCCAACAGCTACCACCACCACCCCAGTCGCCGAAGACTTGGACGCGACGCCGACCCCAAGTCCAACGACGAAGAAGAACTGCACTCGTCGCCACAAGTAAATGATAGCAAAAGCACAAACGCTACTAGTATTCGGTTGAGACTGCCTTCGAACGAGAATAATATTCTTTTACTGTGAGGTCTGTATTAACAACCAGTTATCAATCAATCAACTGTCAATCGTGGGTGTAGCAACCGCCGAAGCTCCACCAAGACCCTTTGAAGGTACGCAGGGCGATCCTCGCCTCGGATCGCGCTCGTCGCCGCTTTCTAGATGTTCGACGCAGCGTTCGTATCTCGGCCCCACAGCCTGGAACAAGTCATACACCTGACTAGCCCGTGACGCAAGATTATGCCGCTCCTGTAAAGTCGAGAGTTCTCGCATTCTCGGAACGTCCCGCACTCGCACTGTTCACACGCGCTGCATCTGCTGCTACTGGTGCGGAACTCATCAACTCATCGACCAGGTACACGTCGTAGCCTGCCTTCCGAAACATAAACATCGCCCTAAAACCCTTGCCCTTGATGGGCTCCGTGAACCTGCGGTGCTGCCTCTAACTCCAATCCCCGATCGCGACAACCGTGTCTGCTCCGCTTCCGAACAGCTCCTCGAACCGCTTCAGGAGCCGAGCTGCTTCCGTCATTTGGCGACGTATGCATCGCAACAGTGGAACAGGTACAGCTTGAGCAGCTAGAGTCCGTGGATCAT
>JALBZD010000485.1:0-24976 GCA_038050675.1 Globisporangium cylindrosporum | reverse complement strand
TCCTTCCTCGGACCAAGTTCCGAGTAGCCATTTTCGTAAACTATCTTGCTGAATTTGGATATTCTCTAAATACGTTGATACAGTAGCTGCCGTAATTACTGTTCAAATCGTAAAATACACCATCCACCATAATTTAGGCCTTTCGCACTTAAGCGAGGTCGCCACACTTCCCATCTTCCTCCGCCACCCCCTCGATCCTCGATCCCAACTCTCACTGTTCACTTTCCAATATGCAGCGAAGCGCCTACACAGGAGCTCCTCGACCTGGGGCGGCGTCGTCCGCTGGCAGCGCCGGTCTACGCCGCGCGGGCGCTCCCGCTTCGTCAGCCTTATCCGCCTCTGCGTCGTCCGCATCCGCTGCCAAGGAAGAGACGTTCGTGCTGCGCGCGACGCCGTCCATCAAGCGCTACAACATCGCGCGCTTCGACGTGCCGCAGGTGCCCAACTTCAAGACGTGCGCACAGCCTGTGATGATGTACCGCGAGCCGGAGCGCGTGATCGAGGACGAGGAGGAGAAGAAAGACGAGGAGGTGGGCTACAACCCGGCGCTGCGCAAGCGCCGTCGCCGCCGCCGCAAGGACACGCGCACGGCCGGCTGGGTGATCGAGGACAAGGACGGCAAGAACAAGTTCAATGGCGTGTTTGAAGGCGGCCAGTCGTCCACATACATGCTGCTGGTGAAGAACCGCCACAACGACGAATTCAGCGTGATCCCGGTCGAGCAGTGGTTCCGCTTCAAGAAGCCGCTCAACTATCGTACGTTGACGCTCGAGGAAGCCGAGGATCTCAACAACGAGAAGAAGCGTGCAGTCGAGCGCTGGCTCATGAAGCACAAGCTCGCCGGCGAAGACAAGACCGACGGTGACACGGTCAGCGCGCCTCGCGTGCGTACTGGCGCAGTCGGCGGCGCACCCCGCGCCAAGAAGGCCGAGGCTGAGGACATCTTTGAAGTGCAGGAGAGCCGTCCGAAGCGCGCTGCGCGTCCCAAGAAAGTGGCGCAGGAAGGCGCGCAGGGCGAGGACGGCGGCGACTTTGACGAGAAGTTTGACGACGACGAGAGCGAGGCCGAGATCGAGCATGAAGACACCAAGGCGGTCGCGTCCGACTCGGAGGACGAGGAGTTTGAGGTCGACCCCGAGGGCACGGGCAAGCTCACGGAGACCGGACAGGCGATGAAGGACCTGCTCAAGCGCGCGCAGAGCGGTGAGATGGGCGAGCCTGGCAAGGAGAACGACGACGACGACCAGGACGGATCCGACGACGACTACTCGGCGAAGGACATGGACAAGATCAAGCGCGATCTCGGCGGGAACATCATCCACGATCGCTCGGATGGCGGTGCGGGACCGAGTGGCGATGGCTCCAAGGCTTCGGCGGGCAACAGCGGCAACAGCGCGGACAATGGCAGCTCTGGCACGGACGCAAATGGCGGCGGCGTGGCTGCGAAGGGCAGCAACGGCGCACCCGACAGCGGCAACGGCAAGCGCAAGGCGGATGAGATGGGCAAGACCAAGGACGAGACCCCAGTGAAGCAAGCGAAGTCGTCGAGCGGCTCGTCCTCGTCGTCCACGGCGAACAAGCTGACGGAGGCCGGTGTACAGCAGGAGTTGATCCGTTACGGCGGCCGCATGCGTACGCGCGACTTGCTCAAGAAGCTCAAGAAGCTCATCGTCACGGACAACGACAAGGCGCTGCTCAAGGACATTCTGCGCACGATCTGTGACGTGGAGGTCGACGCGATCGACGGGCGTCTGCTGGTGCTCAAGTCACAGTTCCGTTAACCCGACTGGCGATGCGGATCTCTCTCCTCGACACTAGGTGGTGGGATGATGGGTTGATGTTTGACTCAACCCATGTTCTTGCTCTCCCTCAAGCTGAGAGAGGTCTTCAAGTACATGTTTGTTTCCCCTTCTTCCATGACCTGATTCGCCTGCGGGAGTTTGACGCTCAACTGCAATAACTCAGTTGCACTTGCACTGAGGAAGTGTAGCTGGGGCACTAGCTGGCTCCTTAGGTTCATAATCACAACTTTACTTATCCAGCAGCAGCGCTGGCAAAATCAATCCTCATAAAATAATATAAACGAAAAACCCCACAGATACACACATTCACTGCTCAGTAGTGTATTTGCATTTGTACGTTCTTGTCAGCTTTTGTAGTTCATCGTATCGTGTTGTTTGATCTATTCATCGTCCATTGTTGGGTATTTAGTTGTCAGGTAGCATGTTTTTCCTCAGTTGCTGTGCGATGGCTGTTCAGGGGTGAACATCCACGCCAGTTCGCGCAAGTCAAACGTGGCGTTCGGAGCCTGGAAGGTTCCAGTAGGGGACGTCAGCGTCGAAGGGCTCAGCTGTACCTGAGGGCGGTAGCCGCTGTAGAGCTCTCGCAGCGACAGGTCGGGCTGCAGCTCCTGGATCACGCCCTCGACGTACTGCACTCTTCCCCAGAGCTCTCGAATCACGGCCTCCAGTTCGCTCACGCGCTGCTGGGACCGCTCTCGCGCTCGTGCCGCTGCGATGCGGTTCTTGATCTTCTTGAGCTCTTCCTTGTCCAGTTTCGAGACGTCTTCGGGGGCAAGGAGGATCGCCGTGCGAGGTCTTCGTCGTCGTGCCTTGACGGAGATCTGGTGAGAGGCTGCGGACACAGTGGCAGCGTGCCCAGATTGTGGCGGAGACGTCATACGAGGATGGACTGAAATGGTGGAGGTACCATTGGTACCCGAGGTCGTTTGGTATTCCGAACTGGAACTCATTGGGGTGGAGTGATTTGTGAGTGTGAAGAAAGCGAGCGAAGGCAAGGGATTCTCTAGGATGTGAGCTACACCTGGAGAATTGGAAAGTGAGACTTGGAGACTTTGGATCGGAAGTCGCTAGAGTCTCTCGATAAGGACCAACGACTAACTGATACCTCGCGCCTACTGAGTCATTACGATAAGAGAAAGTCTGGGTACAAATCGTAAGGTAGGTGTGAACAGAAAACTAACATTGGTACCAGTTGCCAGCAGACAGCAGACAGCAGCAACCACTGCTACTGCTGCTGTTATACAGCGATGAGGTTCCCTCAATCTCCATCGCTCGTTCGCCGATTATGTGCGACGAGCATCTGATTGGTATCTGTTTTTCTTCGGTTCAGAGCAGAGCGAGATTACCAAAACACGGTGAGATTATCCAGCCCATCACCAAAATAGGGTCACAAAGAGCATCAGGCTCTTTTTTACAATCTCTGATTCACCCTTTTTTGGAACTTTCGAGAAGGTACAGTATCTCCAGCTACCATCATTCAGAATGAAGACCTTCACTCATCATTTGCCGCACATGGATACACCTGTCGACAAAGTCAAGGAGTCAGAAGGGATGCAGCGCGCCAGTTCCTCCAGCAGCTCATTGCCACGTACACATCAAACACAAAAGCAAACAGATCTTTGCCCTCTTGGAAGTTGAAACACACACTCACCCACATACACCTGTGCAACGGCTGCACAAGGCATTTCTCACACCACGCAGCTTGTCCAGATCGTGTTTCTGACGGAGCAGTGATGGCCAAGCAACACTGGAGTAGTTATTGCTATTGCTGTTTGATATCCATCCTCTGTGTTTATTCTCTTTTAATTAACGTTCCTACCAAACAAACGTGCACTCCCTAGAAGTATGAAATTCAAGGAGTTACCAGGTAGAGAAAGCCTTCGGCTTCAATGGTGCTTGCCTATTCGTCCAAGTGGCTCCCCATCGACATCATCCGCTGCTTGCGGATGTGACTGTTCAGTCCCATCTCTTGCAACAACTGGTACAGATCCGCCGAGTTCTTGATAAAGTATGGCGCTTGCGACAGCTTGCGACCCAGTGTGCACACGAAAGTGTTCACTGGGAATCGGTACTGGGCTTCCACTTCGTCGTTCGTCTCGCTCGTGTGCAGCGTCACGTCTTCGTCCAGACTTCTCAGCGCCTCGATCTCGCGACGCATCTGCTCGTCGCCATCCACCATCGACGCAGATGGTGACGAGTAGCTGCCGTAGCTGTCGCTCGTCACGCTGCCACCAGCACCTCCTTCAAAATTCGACGTTGAGGTCGGCGAGCCAGCAATCGCAACGGCCGACGAATTGAATGACGCCTTGCGGTCCATACCCGACGACGAAGACAAGATTTGCGGGCTCGCACTAGGATCTTCCAGCTTCGCACGCGCGTTTGGCGGTACCACGAGCGCCCACGCCGCTGCAGGCGTGTCTGGAAGTCGGTGCATGCTGAAGTTCTCGCCGTACTTCGACTTCATCGCCTTGAACAACGCCGCAGAAGGAGGGAAATCGCGACGCGGAGTGAACTTGCTTCGCTCCGTGATCTCGTCGCGACGCGCATTCGTCGGCGTGTTCAGCATCGTGCGAGGGAACATGTTCGCAGCGTCATCCGAGATCGCTTGCTTCGAGCCGTGCAGAGGCGTCAGCTTGGTGATGTTCTCACCGAGCAACAGGAAATCTCCGTCTGGACCTGACGATGGAATGCGCGCCAGTGCTGGCGCCAGCAGCTCCGGATGACCGCTATTCTCAGCATTCGATGAACCGTCGCTATCAAGTCCCATCAGGCGGCGGAACGAGCCTCGCGGAGACAAGCGTTTAGTCTCGTCGAAAGTGCTAGAGATCGCAGAGTCTGCCACGCCAGAGTCGTTCAGCGGAATGCGCCGGAACGATGACCGCTGTCCTTCTTCGTCGTGACTAGGGAAGCCACCGAACTGGTGCTCTGAGAGACTGTCAAACTGCTGATCCTTCTCCAGCTGGCGGCAGTACGCCTCCAAGTCGATTGGTGCAGGCACGAGGTACGCAAACAAGTCTTCGTCCGTGCGATCTTCACCCGACGCGATCACAAGCAGGAAGTCCACTGGTTGGAACTCGCTCGAGTGCACGCGCTCGCTCTCATCGTCGCTGCCACCACCATTGCCACTACTCTCTGGCGTGTCATCTTTGTTGCCTCCTTTTCCACCCAAATGGAGCGGCGTGAGATGAGATTCTTTTTGCCAGTCGTTTCCATCAGCTCCGCCAGACCAGGGCGTGGCCAGCGGCGAGCTCAGCGGCTTGACTGGGTCACCAAAGTAGTCGGTCGTCACCGGACTTTCCTCTGGGAACAAAATTGAATAGTTCATAAACTCCCAAATGCGCTCAAAGAGCCACGCTTTGCTGGCTTTCTGCGGCCGCACTTCCAGCACGCGGTTGCCTGGACACACTGCGACCGGCAGTGAGCGCGTAAGCTCGCGCAACGACACCAAGAGCTCACTCGCCTGCCAGAGACCATGGTCTAGGTCGCAATCGCGGTAGTGCCACGCGACCGAGCTGTCCTTGCGCTCGATGAACGCGCCAGGCGTGCGCTCCGTGTAGTACTCGAGCAGTGGTACAACGTGCTCCCACCAGCTCATGTCCATGTTCGGCACCATGCAATGCCAGTACTCGTGCTCGCCGACCCACTTCACGTACACGCCGTACTCTGCAGCGAGCACAATGTTGCCCGTGAGTCCCGCAAACCACTGTTCGCAGACCGCCGTGCTGCGCGCACAGACCAGCACGACCGTGTTGCGTGGGTCCTTAGTGAGCATCAACAGCTGCCAAATGAGCTCTTGCGGCGGGTACGAGAGCTCTGGGATCGACGCCTCCGCTGCCAACACACCCTCATACGTGATGAAGATCAGACGGCGCGATGAGCGAATGTACGCAGACGTCATGTCGCGACGACTCAGTTCGCGTCCAGAGACCGCGAGCGCATTCTCTTCGCTGCATTCGCGCAGTTGCTCCAAAAAGTTGTCCCCCCAGTGCTTCGACGTGAACGTGCGCACGTAGCTGTACATGCTCTGATGCGCTCGCATGACGTCGTCGTTCTCCTGCAACGACGCGAGCAGTGCAGCAAGGAGATCTTCGGTGTCCCATGGGTTCACAAGCGCCGCGCCGCCGAGCGAGTGCGCTGAGCCAGCAAATTCGCTCAGCACCACGCGCGCATGCTTCCCATGCGCTTCCCGGCAGACCACGTACTCAAACGGGATTGTGTTCATACCATCGCGGATGGGCGTGACCACCAGTGTGTCTGCGAGCGAGTAGAGCGCGATCAGCGCTTCCTGCGGAATCTCCTTGTTGAGGTACTGCACGGGTCCGTCGGCGCCGATGTCCTGCAGCTTGCTGTTGATGCGCGACACGAGCGATTCCACCTGCGAGCCCAGTGGCGATTCGAAAAGCGACGGCGTACCCGTCACAATCTGTAGAAACACGACTTCTTTCGAGAGCTCCGGGTGGGTCGTGAATAGCTCTTCGACCGCGAGCAGCTTGTGCACGAGCCCCTTTGTGATATCGAGCGGATCCACGCCCAAAATCACTTTCTTGCCGGCAAACTGGTTCATCAGCTGCTTGATCTGCTCCTGCACGCCGTTCGTGCTCACGAGTGACGTGTACTTGTCCGCGTCAATGCCCACAGGACAGATTGTCACGCGCGTAAAGTGGCCGTTGTATTCGACACCCTTGTGACTGCTCTCAAGTCCCAAGAGCCGCACCGCCGAACTTTGAAAGTGGCGCGCGTACTCGTACGTCTGGAAGCCCACGAGGTCAGCGCCGAGCATGCCCGTCAAGATCTCTTCGCGGTTGTTCATGATGCGGTAGAGCTCTGACGACGGGAACGGGATGTGCATGAAGAAGCCAACGTCGATGTTGTCGTTCGGGAACAGGTTCTGCACCATCTGTGGCACGAGCGTCAAGTGGTACCCCTGGATCCAGACCAAGTCGCCCTCTTCATACACTTCCTGGATCGCATCGGCAAACGCCTGGTTCGCACCAACGTACGCCTGCCACATCTTGTCCATGTCAAAGTCGTCCTCGCCGTAGCTCGACGTGTCCATCTCGTGCGTGCTCAGCTGGTCGTCGGTCGTCGGTGGGCACGAATGGAAGAGCGGCCACATGACGGTCTTGCAAAAGCCGTTGTAGAACAGGCGCTCGCGCTTCGGATCGAGGAACACCGGGTAGTAGTTGCGGTCTTCAAGCAGCTGCTCCTTGAGCGAGTTCTGCTCGGAAGGCTCAATGTCGCCGTGCACCGAGCCGATCCACACGCAATCGTAGTTCTCGTGCATGCTCATGAACGTCTCCATGGCGCCGTCGAGGCTCACGTTCTCCGGGAACTCGGCGCGCCACTGGGACTGCGCCTCCTCCCACACGAGCGTGAACGGCAGCGAGCGTGTGACGAGCAGCACGCGACGGCGCTTGCGGCTCTTGCCGCCGACGCTCTCGTCGTCAAACGCGCTGCCGGCGTCGGTGCCGTTCCCGCCGCGACTTGACTCCTCTTCAGCCTTGACGCGCTTCTCGCGCACCTGGTTGAGCTTCGTGTAGAGCGCCGCGAGCTCCGAGAGTAACCCCTTCTCCTTGTCCTTGAAGCTCAGCTCCAGCTGCGTCTCCTGCGGCGGCGTTTGTGCGTCCGGCGAGTCTGTCCCCATCGTCATCTTCCGTGCGTGTCTGTGTGTGTCGTGTGCTTGAGCGGCGGCGGATTGGGAAATAGCGAGTGGGGCTGAACTGAAGTGAGTCGACCGACTGCTCTGCCTGATGCTTCAACTTGTTGGCTGCTTGGTGGCTTCTCGAATGGAAAGATTCCTGTCACCCACTTGCGTGGCTTTGGCTTGTCGAGAGAGAGAGAGACGAGACGAGAGGGCGGGGATGACGCTGCGACACTAGAGCTGCATCGCCCAATCAGCGAGCGGGAGTTTGGCACCTACTAACAGACAGACAGACACGAGACGTTCGCTCTCTTGCCAACTGCCGCTTCTTCTTTTGATTGAGGAGCCCTTTCGCGAGCTTATCTTGCTTGTTTGGCAGCCATCATGTTGGATTCCAGGATCGCAAAGTGGTTCTAAAAATAAGTAACCTCTCTAAATAGATTAACCGTATATAAAGGTATATGCATTATCGAAGGTTGATATAGCTCGTTTAAAGTACGCTTATCAGAGCATCTGCTGGATCTGGGAGCTGAACTGGTCTTCAAGCCGCTGGAGCTCGGCGCGCGCCTCGAAAAGCTGCGCCGCCGCGAGCTCTTTACTCAGCGGCAGGCCATGAAACGCAAGTAGTTGGTCTCGGAGAGCGTGGTTCTGGGCTTCGATCGCTTTGCATTCTTGCTCTAATGTGCTGAGCGCCTGGTGCGAGGATCTGTTGAGGCACAGATAAAAAAAGTCATATATAAGCAAGCGAATACGCAGCTAGCGGGATGAGAGTGAAGCCATAACGATGCGGCAATGTATTTACTTGTCTTTGTGGAGTTCGTCAACCTGGAGCTCTTGCAGCGTTGCGCGCAGTCGCATCTGAGACACATAGCGACACAAACCCATTAGTCGAGCTTTCTGCTTGGTTGACACCCGAGCTGATAATAAACCGTTCTGGTAGGTAGATACATTGTGAGACGTACCAATTCGTTTTCATATGCGCGCTGCTTCTCGCTGTACTCCTCTGTTCGCTGCATCATTGTGTTCGTGTTCTCTATCAAAACAGGAAAGCAAGCGCAACAACAAGCAGCCATTTAACACACAGCAGCTCTCATATCTTCGCACATACAGTAAGTGCACATACCGTGCTTCTCGCGCTCGTTGACAGCGTCCTCCAGGTGACGCTTGACACTCTCCAGCTGCTTCCACTCGCGCGCGAGCTCCTGCGATTGCCTGCGGCCTTCTTCTACAGCAACACGCAACGCTTTCGCCTCTTTCTCTGCGTCATCAAGCGCCTCTTCAAGATACGCCATCGCCATCAAGTAGCTACTGCTCTTTGTGTCCTTGAGTGCAAGCAGCTCCGCCACTTCCGAGAGCACGTGCAGGTACACTTGCCCATTCTGATCATCAAGAGATTCGTGGGCAATCACAGAGAGATGGAGACAAAGAGAGAGCATCGCACACAGACGCACCTTGGACAGATCTTCCTCTGCGACTCCACAGCGCAGCAGCAGCACGCGCTTGCGGTCGATCTCGAGCGCGTACTCCTGCTCCACTTGGCGCGCGATTGCCTGCGCAACTTGCTCCATGTGCACACAATCGCATTCAACAAGCCTTTTGTCAGCAATCTGAAAAGTTGCTCAATAAGGGTGTTCGAGTCGCATTTACTGTTCAAACCTTAGGCTTTTTTGGTCACCGTCAATTAGCAACCTCTTACTTTCATATTTGGGAAATTTGGTCATTTTAGGTTTCAAATGCCAAATTTGATCAAAACTCTTCACAGTGATTGACTGCGAATACCAATGACGATTTCGAGCACTTCAGTGGTATGACACACAGTCTTTTGCTAATAAATAATGTCATCACGCTACACGCTTTCAGCTGTCTGCCTCCTTCAGCTGCGCGTTGAAGCCGCTCTGCTCAAACCAGTCGTCGATCGCAGCCTTTAGACGCACAAGTGCGTTCTCCAGAGTGTCGGCGTTTGCTTGAGCGATCTCTTCCAGCGCTGGGAATGCCGCTGCCTGCAACTCTTCCATTGCATTTCTGATCTCTAAAAGCAGCGCCTGCACTTGGGAAGGATTGTGGGGATACTGCTGCTGCTGCTGATGTGACCGTATCTGCTGCTGGCGGTCTTCTTGCAACTGAAGCTCCAGCCTCGCAAGCTGCTCACGCAGCCTTTGCCCAGCAACTTCGTTGTGATAATCGCGTTGGTGTAACAGTGTCAACAATTTCGCCCAGCTTCCGTACGACGGAACCTGGAGCGCATTCAGCACATTTGCAAGACCATCACTCGCGTTTGGCCGCAGGCCACTGCCATCACCTCCACTACCACCGTTGCTGCTGCTCTCACTGCGCTCAAGCTGGATCTGGTTGATGTAGAACTCTGGAAACGGCACCGCCATGCTCACCTGTCGGTTACTGGTGGTTGTCCCGCTGTGATGATACTCATCAAGCGTCAGTACCACAGATTTCACCGCAGTGTCCAACTTCGCGAGACTCCCTGCGCTGGAAACAGATCGGAGCTCCTCCATCACGAGCTTCCACCAGGTTTCCATCAACACACCGCTCTTACTCGCATACTGTGACTGCAATTGCTCGGATACAAAGTGATTCAATTGCTCTTGTTTCGTGACCATTGCACGCACGATCTCCTGGTTCTGGTGGTACATGGCATCCAGCTGGTCGAGAATCTCCTGCTGGCGCTGCTCAAAGCTGCGCATGAGCTCCAGTTTCTGATCGAGATCCACTTTCTGCTGTCTGGACGACTGGATCTGCTGCACGAACGTCTCGTACGTCTGCTTGGCGACGTCAAACGCTGCGCGCTGCGCTTTGCTCTCCACTTCAAGACGAACGGTATCTGCAACGAGCTGCTTCGGGTCGGTAGTTGTGCTGCTGTTTGGCTCGTTAATCTGGGTTTGTTGGGCTCTTGGTGCATTGCCACTGTCGTAGTTTTCACCCCAGAGATCGTAGTCTTTCGAAGATTCAGACTCCTGCTGATGCAAGTCGTGCACTCTTGCTCTCGTTTGCTGGGCTTTCGCATAGAGCATTTGAATCTCTAGGAATCTGGCAATGTGCTCTTGCTGGTTCTTCTGCAGCAGTTGCTGCACTTGCGCCAGCGCATCGCGGCTCGAACTCGTGTTCTCTGCAACACGCGCAGCGTATTCAGCCTCTTCTTGGTCTGCAAAGCTCATCGCACTATCGCTTTCTTCATTCTTTTGTGTTGCCGCTGCTAGTTCAGAGAGCCACTGCGTCAACACGCTGCCACCAAAGTCTCGAAGGTGCTGAAATGAGGACAATCATCATCAAACACCCACAGTCAGTTCTTTAGATAAAACATAGCAATTAGAGTCCAAGAGGAACCCAAAGCACTTACCGCAATATCTGAGTCACCAAAGTCCACAATCTCCGCGTCGCCAGCCTTGAGCATGCGCAGGTACTCTCTCAGCAGCACCGCGATCGGGTTCTTCATCACCGCCACAGACGACTGGAGTTTCATTTGCACCGCGTCATCCACCGTCACCTTCTCCATCAGCTGCCTCAGTTTATTAGTGAGAAGCGCGAATGTCTCGTCCTGCTTGGCGTTGTAAGCGTGTCGGAGCACTTCACGTTGCTTGCTCTCCACCGCCTTCTCCATCACAGCCGCGTCTTCATTCTCGAGTGCCCGCAGACTGTGCAGCAGCTGCCTCTCGCGCGCTTTCGCTCTCGCAACTGATTCGAGGAGATTTTTCTTGCGGCTCTCGAGCGCGTCGCAGCGCTGCTTGGCATCCTCACGCTCCTGCTTGCTGCTCTCGATCTGGTGGCGCGCAACTCGCACATTGCGGCGGATCACCTGAGTTCCATCCCAAACAGCACCACAAGCGCAGCCCATGAGACCGGGAGGATGGTAGCGTTTTCAGCTCAGTATATATGATATGATATGATACCTCCATGTCATCTCCGTTCTTGACGTTGCGGAAGACCCACTGCCACACTGGCAGCAGGCGTCCGCACAGGATCGCGTCCATGTCTTTCTCTTCGAGCGTGCCCGCGCGCGACAGCCGTCCCTATATACACAGAGAAATGCGCCAAATTATGTTGTGAGCCACACATATATAGCATGTTGCTGTGGCACGTGGTGAGAGCAGTACCTGCGGCTCATAGTGGTGCTGGCGCAGGAACGCGCGGAACTCATGGCGCTCGCTCTGCTTGACGGAGGTGTCCATTTTCACAATAACTATGGACTGCTTTTGGATTGACACAAGCAGAAATTGACAGGACGCATTATCTACCAATCGTCTGATTTCATAAATATTTTGACGAATAATAAAATAGATTGATATATGCCGAATGATCTCAATATTTTCACATACAGTCGCGTTCAGGCGACTTTCGTGCGACATAGACACCACATGGCAGCGCGATCTTTTTGAGTGCGTTACGCTGGCTGGCGACTCGAACAAGAGGTACAATCGATCACATTGCCTAACGACGACGCATTGACCAACGGAGGAATGAATGATCGAACGAATGGATGGCTCATGCAAAGTGTTCTGCACGATCGAAAGCAGAATTGTCGTTGATTAGTTACATGGGGTTGGCTACGTGTAGATCGCATTACTACCGCATTTGAATGATCGTTTATAAAAGGAAACCAAGCTCACAACTGCTAAAAATGGCTTCGCCGTTGGAATAAAAATAAGTTGGGGGACGCGTGTTCTTCCATCGCAGCTAGCTGCAGGTGCGTGCCGTGCGACTTGAAAAAAAGCAGCAGACACAACGGACGGGCGGATGGGCGATCGATCGAGTCGTGACCGATGGCGAAAAGATCGAGCGCTGGCACCTCGCTTTCTCAAGTGGACTGGCACTGGCATTGGCACTGGCACTGACACTGGTATTGGCACTGGCACTGGACTGACTCACTGGACGACGGACACTGCGTATGATGGTTTGACTGGTGGGCATGCTTATGGCGTCTCGGTGAGCAGGTAGTAGAACACGATGATCATGAGCATGATGAGCGTACCGCCCAGGATCGAGAACATGAGTTTCCGCTGGCGGCGGCGACGGATTTCTTCCAGCTCGCGCAGGATCAGCGGCATAGGCGTGAGCTGCAGGTCTGGGCGAACGCGATACAGCGCCGCTTTCTCTTCAATAGTGAGGCGTCTGTATGGAGAATAGAAGGCGTATGTTAGTGTCATTAAGCTGATTGTAAATAGGAATGGACTGCAACGGACTAAACACATACCTTGGCATGCAGTTGGACGCGCACAGCAGACCGCTCGTCTTTCTTCTCTCGTCTGCCTCTTCATCAATGTCCTTGTAGTCCACGTCCAGCGAAAACTCGACTGACACCTGCTTTTTTACCTTCCGACACGCGTAGATGCCGTCGCGTATCCGCAGGATCGACTGCAGCGAAGACGAACTGGTAGTGTTGCTGCCGCAGCTGCCGTCGCTGTCGCTCTCGGTCTCGCTCTGGTTGCTCGGAAGGTGCTCTGGGTTGAAGGACGAGTAGCTCTTGGTCTTTCTTGGGTCGTCCATCTTGCAGAACATCGAACGCAACGACGACGGCGCGGTCTTCTTCTTGGTGCTGTGGGCGTTGCCTTCATCATCTTCACTTTCAGGCTTGACGGGCATCGTCCCATATCCCGCCACCGCCACTTTGCTGCGACTGCGCTTCTGTCCCACGACGTCTTCGACCGGGTACGCTACGTACTTGCGACTCAACAGTGCCGCTTGCGCTTGCGCTTGGACGTACTCCTTGTGTTCATGCTGGTAGTATCTGGGCGACACGGCGGCTAGCGATCCACTCGACGTGCGGAAGCTCGTGTATCGGAACGCGCTCGAGCTCGTAGTGCTCGTGTGTCCAGCCGAACCAACGTACTCCTCGTACTCATCAGCGGCGTCTCCATGGATCGTGATCGCGATGTCGCGCGGCGCCGACAGCAGCAGCGGCCGGTGCTCGCCCATGCGCTGTCCAGTCATCTCTTCGTATATTCCGGTTCTGTATGAGCAGGTGTGGGTGCGCGGGAGCTGGTGAAATGGCTAGTGAGTGCCGCGAAGCAGCAGCAGGCAGCTTGAGGATACCGCGAGCAGATGTGGATAGGCAGGCGGCTGGCTGAAGGGAGGGAGCGTCTGAGTATGAGTCTTCTTGTGATCCTCACGCTTCACGAGGAGAGGTCCCGTCCGATCGCTTTTGAGTGTATGTGGCTTTGCTTTTTTGCTTTTGTAGCTCTGCGAAAATGCAGCAATGGGCGGGGAACCAATAGACAGACAGACAGGACCAGGTGGCGGCTCTCTATGCCCCTTCCGAGCTCGAAAGCGAGCCAAATTGGGTGATGGGGGTTTTCTTTCCGCAATAGCCCCTGAAGCTGCAACCCTCGGTGCGCCGGGTCAGCAAGAGTAGGGCGTTTAATTGCCTTTCTAGAATAACTATCCAAAATAACAAAATAATACTCTTTATATAGCGAAATACCCATTCCAAAGGTTGCTAGCAGCGGATTTTTCGTTTCGCTCGCATCGGATTGAGCAACTTTCCGCGAGCAGCGTTTTGCTTTTTTTTCGAAGCGGCAACACGCACCGTTCAAGGAACACGCCGGCAGCAGCACCGTAGAGAGTGGCACTCCCGCCGCCCATGCAAACGCCCATACAAAAACAGAAAACGCGATCTTTGGACAAAAAGCCGCCAACACTCATCTCCCAAAACAGGCAAACAAAGCTCACCAAGATTTTATTCGCATCTTGGGGGCTTTTATTCTCGCTGACCATACAAATGTCAAGTCTAACAATATAAATCAGGGTGCCGTCCTGCGCTTGTATACGTGCGCCTCTACTGTACTGCCTATCATCAACAAAAAAGAGCATGACGCCCTTGAACTTGGCGATCTTCTGCCTGGTAAGGGATCTTCAGAAGGAACGAGCAACTTAATAAAATATATATGTGTGGCGTGTTACGCGGACCACATACTTGGCACTCGTCAAGCGTAAAAATAATAAGAGCCGTGAACACGCCACTTTTGGAATGCCAAGTGGCGTGTTCACGCCCTGGCAGTTTGGTTTAGTTGCATTTTTTGCAAGTCTGTATTTTGTATTGTATATCAGGATTATGCTCTCATAGGGTTGATATTTGGAGAGTGTTGGTGCCGTGGCTTTTAAAATCGACCGACTGACGCCAGGCCTGCATTGAAGAGCCCATGGGCTTTAGAGCCATTCACTGGTAGGTGCGTGTTCCAACTGGCGTGCTTGCGTTCCCGAGTATACACATTCGCAGCTTTTATAAAAATAGCTCCATGCCGATGTAACTCACACATTACAGACAGTTGGCTTGGGACTAACACTCTCGTGGATCCATCGCTCGACATCCATTTGCTCTCCTTCACCACCCCTGGCCTCTTGAGCTTAATGCATAAGCTCAAGAACCACAAACACAACCTGATTTACCATGGAAGAACCAGAGTAACTCCGGCGCCAAGCTAGAAAGAAAGAGAAAACGGAATCCTGAATACTGGGAGCGCAGGAACCGCCAGGCAACAGAGTCGACTACAGCAATCAAGAGGGCTCGCGAGGCTGAGTAAGGACAAGTATATGACGGCGCTGCTGGAGATGTACGTTGGTCTCGCAAGCCAGGTAGCCTGCGAGGCTTCTCTGCTTGCCACCTTGCACGTGACCAGATTCATAAGCAAGAGCAGACCGGTCCCCCTTTCTCGCAGACGTTCTTCAGCCGCTGTCTGGCATCGATCGCCAACTTGAGCATTGGCCGCACAGTCCGAGCGAAAGATAAGGACCTGTTCGAGAGCGTTCAGGCCTACTCGTTGCTTCTTCCTGAAAGCTACGAGCCGCTCGAGTGCATATCATCGCTAGTGGTCGTTCTCGAGAACATCGCGCAGCAAACGCGCGATAACTTCTTCAGTCGCGTTGGGTGGTGGTTTAGACTCAAGATCCAAGAAGGGTCATCTAGCACTGCCACCACCTACTTCAGCGACAACGAATCGCGGATCGTCAAAAGTCTGATCTCGCTGCTGCTCAGAGCGAGCACTCAAGGCGATGATGCTGATTCAGTGAGATATATTTAGGTGCGCTTGCGACCTACAGTATCCGTAATTCTAGTTTCCTGCTACATGACTAAACTGGAAGCGCTGACGAGGTATTATGGCGCCGGAGACGTCATAATCCCAGAGTACTCAAGACGAACCCTCCCTGGACCGACTCGTCCTCCAGTACTCGAGGTTGCTGCAGTATCCTACCCCATGCACGGAGATGCGATGGCTCCAGTCGCTGGTGAATGAGGTTCGCAACAAGATACCGCTGCCACTCAACCTCTCTGAGAAACCACACACCTACCTCTCGTTTCTTTACTTCGCGCAACAGGAAATCGAGAACCACAACCAAGATCTCAGCGTGCACGACCAGAAGGACCCAAGGGCGATCAAGCTGTCCACGCTTCTACCACAGAAGAAGCTGCGCCCGCTCAACATCAAGATCAGCAACACAGTGCTGAAGGAGCTGAATAAGGAGCTGAACAGCTATTGTCCTCACTACGTCGACATGCCGGTGCGCGACCTCTGGAACCACTGCTTCGACATAGAGAGAAGCACAGCCTCAAAGGCAAGGAAGTTCAACCACTTCATCGTGGCGGACGGTGTGAGCGCGTCGGTGAACCTGGTGCGGTGGCGACGAGCACCACTTCAAGCCAGAGAGGAGAGCAATGTGGACGTCCGCTTCGCCCAGGCAGACAGAGTCGTTGCCGTTAATCCTGGGCGGAACCCTGTGTTCACTGCTGTCGTTCACGACCGGCGAGCGATGCATGATCTCACGAAGCCGTTTCCGAGGAACAAAGTCAAGCACAAAGTCGTAGCTTGGGGCCGATTGAAGTGGTACAGTGAGACGGGCTACACGCATAGGCGAACTTGGCCAGGCGGTGGACGGAGAATGCTCCCGAGATCGCCGAATTTAACTCTGAGGTTAGCACCATCAAGACGACAAATCTGAGCATAATTGCGTTCCATGCGCACCACGTGCTCTCTAATCTTCCAGCTGTCTTGGACTTCTACTGCGGGCGCCGCTTCAGAAGACTGAGATGGAAAACCTACATTCGCACTCAGAAGGCATTCAACAAGATCGCCACAAATCTAAGCGGAGGGTCAGCAAAGACGCTAGTCGTCTGGGGAGACGCGCAGTTCCCATCAGCCGGACGCGGGAGTCCTGCGGTGCCCACAAGCACGCTGCGGAGGAAGGTCAGCTGCAGGTTGGGGGCGGTGGATCAGAACGAATTTTACACTTCGAAACTTTGCTGCGCGTGTTATAAAGAGATAACCGAATATCACAACCTGAGCACAAGCCAATATCCTGGACGCGGCGTGTTTGTCCCAACAACATATGCCCACGCCGCGTCTGGGACAGAAACGTGTCCGCAGCAATCAACATCCTCGCTCTATTCCTCTGCCGAGTCCGTGGTGAACCGCCCCCTCTTGCCTTCCAGAGAGCCGTCGCCACCTCGACCGTAGCACAGATAGCGTGAGGATGTGAAATTGCTGTCCGTAAGACACCGGACGGCAACGCGAGTCTAGCATCCGACGATCTAGACACCATCGTGTGGGTTTATATCACTAACAATAATGTCATGAATATTGTTCTGAACAAACGTGCGAGTGCACATTGTCATTTCTTTCAGGTCGCCTGCCATAAAAATATATATAGTAGTGCAGAGCACCGTCGCTGCAGGATGCCTGCTTTTGCTACAAGCGACGTGATCCCGCAGCATAGATTTCAGGCGACCTCGCTTCGGCCTCACTAGGATGAGCGTGGTTCTATTCGTGAGTATGGAATGGTCACTGCGCTGACTCATGCGGTCGGCGTGTCTTGTGATGATGTTACAACAACAACAACAAAACAAACTGAGAGGCGTGGGTGGGAGCTTAGACGGACTACCGACTCGTTAGGTCGTCTTGTATCAGTTCGAGACCAGGGTCTCCCACCGCACGACGCGCGTGAGCTCGTAGATGAGATGCTCGAACGCCGTCATACTGAACCCGTTTGGCGCGAGCGAGCGGCTGGAGATCTCTCCGCCCCACGTCGCCACTGCTGGACCAACTCCGCTGCTACTACTACTGCCTTTCGCTATTGAGCACCTGCAAACAATAAACAGCCAACAGCCATGAGTTCGTTAGACGGCTTTGACAGAATTGCAGAGCAGGTGATTCTGTACCAGTTGTACAGTTATTTACATTTGTACGCACCAGTAGAAGACGTCGATCCACTCTGGTTGGGTGCGGTCGTTGATTGGGTCTTGCAGCTCGAAGTGCTCGTGCGGGATGCTCTGAATCAGGACAACGTACTTCGTACTTGGATCATCGGCCATCGGCACCAGCGAGATCTGCAGAATGGTCTGCAGGCGCTGGGCTGTTCCCTGGTTGTGTGGTGAGGTGATCCTATCGGACGTTGAAGTTGGGAGCCATTCTGGTGGTGGTGGTGGTGGTGGTGAGTATGGAGGAGAACCAACACCGTCGTCGAACTGCGGTTTTCGATCGATGTCGATGGTCTGGAGGACGATCCAGGTCATCTCGTCGACTTGCTGGAGGACGCGAAGGGACGACGCCATGTTGTTCGGGAAGAGCTGTGCGTGGAGCTCGCTACTGTTGGGATCAGTCCACATCGCAATCGTGCGTTGCGCCAGTGCCGATGGCTCAGCGTTTTCCATAAGCCGCTTTGTGAACAGGAACCTCGATGCTTTCTCGTTTCCTGCTGGTGGTGATGATGATGATGACGAAGGAGGACTGAAGGGTTCCGAGTCGACAACCTGGCAGCTCCAATCGCACACTTCGAACAAAGTCGAACCCTGATAGGATAACGCAGGCGGGCTAGTCTCCTGGGAGTCGCGGATGAGCTCCAGTGAGCTCTGGATACGCTCCTCGCACTCTTCTTTTGAGATGTGCGGCAGAAACTCAAAGCTCTTGCTGGTAGTGGGAGTTGCCGACTCCGGAGTATCCAGTTGCTACAATACGAACACCAAAAAGACAAGAGATTCACACGCACCACCAACAACAACACACAACCAACACAAAAAGCAAAAGTATCAGCCAACTTGATACTTAAGTAGCAGAAACCAGACAAACCTCAGGATAACACCAACAAATGGACATCGCACATACCTGGAGCTTTATCCTGAACGTCCGGCCAAAGTCGGCGAATTTCTTGCTTTGTGAGCGCACGAGGCGCTGCAAAAGCTCGTTCTGGAGTTGCAACGTCTCTCGCAGCAGCACCAGCTGGGTGAACTCGCTCTGCTGGGACTCGACGGTGGTCTCTCGCACCAACTGCCGCAGCTTCTTGAACTCGTCGTCGAGCTTGGTCTCTTCTTCGCGCAGCGTGTCGATCGTGCGCTTCTTGCGGTAGTAGAAACGCTGGACGGTCAGTCGGTTCTGCTCGCGGCGCTCGTCGTCGGTGCGTCGGCGGCGCGTGCGCTGCTTGATCGTTGTCTTGATCGCATCCGCGCTGTTGTTACTACCCGAGGATGCCTCCATGGAGGATGATAGGGAATCTGCGTCGTCTGCTTGGAGACCGCTACTGGGCTCCGCCGGCCTCAAGCTGCTTTGGCCTTCGTCTTCTTCTCTGTGCTGATGTAGGGTACTCGATATGTGAGATCGGACGTCATATTGGCGGTGCGGTTGCTCAGCTTGATCTCCTGGTAATGTCTCGCCGACGTCCAGCACCAAGTCGGCGATGAGATCGAACGGGAGGTCGGCATTTGCGGCAGTTGGCAGTCGCATCACTCCTGTTGGTAGCAGTTTGAGTTGTGGCAGCAACAATTTGCAATCTGCAATGTGTCGGTTGTAAAGTAAATCGGAAAGTGGGTGAGTCGGTCGCAGGCGCGCGCGCTCGCAGCAGAAAACGCAAACCACGCGACAGCCACGGAGACGACCGTCAGACCCAGAGTTCGGTGGAAGGGAAGTGGAGTGGAAGGCGTCTGACCTGACGACACAGCGCGAGCGAGCAAGCGCAAGCCAATTAGCTCGCCTGGGACGATTGCGTGTGCCCTGAGATGGTCTCTGTGCGCGCGCCTGTGCGAAATATTTCGCTTTTGCTATTTGCTGCCTGGGCGTGCGAGAGCCTGGGGGATGTGAGGTACCGTATACAGAAATTGGTGTTAAGAGACAGTGATCACGGGGGAATATTTAGGACCCTGGAATCCTCAAAGTTGCCCAGGCTCTTGCTCGCTTTTGTATGGAGAAGCGATGAGAACCAGCTGGAAATGCTGATGAAGAGTCCTCGAAAGCCTCCTAAATCGGTTGTTTTAGGGCTCTGAGCAACAGCTCTCTGTGCGAATTGGATCGACAGGCGCGCAGCACAAAGTTTGCACAGCAAAATACCAGCAGCCTGTCGAGTTAGGCTTTCGATGCGCATGGCATCTTTGCGTCCATGTGGGCACTAATGATGAATAATATTTCAAAAGAATAATATGTTAATTCAATCATTTTGACCAGTATAAACAGTCAAGTGTAGGGCTAATTGGTTTCCTATAACCACAATATAATATAGTCAGGAACCTCTTTTATCTGCAACCTTTGAATGACCCTTCGGATGACACTCGCCTGTCAATTCAGCACATGACGACAGGCCAATGACCCCTGCCAACCAGCTGAACCTCATTGCCGATACAATGCACTTCAACACCTGCTTTTCGACTGCTCTCTTTTTGACATCCTGTACTGAATAGAGCGCTTTCACGGCGGCGATCACCTGTCACGACTCATCGTAAAGAGCTCTCCGATTAGTCGCGAATCTCCTACTCGCGAGACGTGAAAACATCTTTGGTGGTATGATTATCAGCTCAAGTAGCTAGCTCCTGACTCCATTGATGCTGTTGAGCTTTTGTCACTCCAGCTCTAGCTCCAGTTTTCAACTGATCTCCCTATCTAAAATGCCTGCTTGCGGGTATGCAGGCTTTTCCCTGCTTTCGCAAACACCAGAGTGCCAGAGTGGCCCTACGCTTAGGATGACTCTCCATCGAGACTCCTTCAACCCCCTCCCCCCTCGTTTCCTTTCTTCTACTGGGAGGGGTTTCTCCAGTTGCCGCAAAGGAAATTTCTTCGCCGTTGAGCAGAGAAGAGAGATGGGGAACGAAGTTCCAGCAGGGCTGGAGTCTGATCCGCAATCTCCTTATAGGGACAGGCTTGGGTGCTGGATGTGAACTTGGCTGACATAGGAAAAAAGTATTTGTACAAGAAGCGCGGTTGATCACTTTAGCAAGAGCGCAATCAGTGCAATCGTGACGTTGATGCAGAACTGTACATAGGACGTTCGTCGACAGGCCGCTGCTGGCTCTCGTGTGCTGTCGCCAGCTGCTTGCTTCAGAAATGAAGTTCAAATCCTAAACGGTGAGTCGTTGAAGTCGTCTTCTCGCCAGGAGGCGCGCGCCACGTGACAGGACAGTAAACTCTCGTTTACCAGAGCGATTGTGTTGCTGGACCGGTTGGTTTGGCTACTGAAGCTGCAGAGTAAGTTCCAACGTTATACTGGATGTCTTCCTCTCAAGAGCAAGGGATCACACTGATCTGCTCTGTCGTTCATCGCAGCTCACATTGTTCGGGTGAAATGCTTTGTATCAGCGCAATGCACAGCACTCACAGCGGATTCTTGGAGAGTGTGCACCACTGAGACCTACAGATCGGTTTGCAAGCGTTATATTGCTTCGTGTGTTCCCGTTCCGGTGGTGGCGACGGGAAGTGCAAGCGCACCGTTGTGATCGGATGTTTCGGGTTTTCTATCGAGGTTGATGGTCTGGAGGACTGACTATCCAGGTCGTCTTGTCGCCTTGCTGGAAGATGGCGCAAAGAGACGACGCTGCGTCGTTTGAGGAGATGCACGTGGAGTTCGCTGCCGCCGGACTCCACCCACACTCCATTCGTTAGTTGCATCAGCACCATCAACTCGGCATTCTACGGTAACTGATTGTATTGGCCGTGGCGAATTTGAGAGTTTTGCATGACCAAACGGACAGCTCCATTCACAGAACTGGTGATACTGTGGTGGCATGTCAAAGAAGCATATGCGCTCCTTGCATTTTTCGTTCAAACTGTGCGGCGAAATCTCGAAGTTGCTGGCAGGAGACTTGGTAGAATCCTGAGTGTCCAGTTGTGATCAATCACAGCACGAACCAAAGTATTAAAGGTATCAGCCAACTTGATATTTAGGTATCAACATTCAGAATGGGCAAGCCATCTATTCAGCTTCAAGATAACCCGTACCTGGAACTTCATCCAGCCTGCACTTGATCAACGTCAGTGAACTTCCTGCTCTGGGATCATACTGGGCGGTACAGGAAGCGAGCCGTCGAGCGTGCGCTCCTTATGATAGTAGAAGCGCCAGACGACCAGTTGGTCGGATTTGACACTTGCATCGCCTTTGATACTTTGGTATCAACAGCAGCAGAGGCAATATTAGCGAATGGACCTGGATGAAAACAAAACAAAAATGAAAGTGGACCGTTGATACATGCTGCACATGCACCTTTGGGAAACACAGCTCCCCACCGAACATTACTGGATGCGAGTGGTATTCTGCCCAGGTTCGTATTCGGTGGAAGGGGCGTGGGGTGGAGTGGATCGGAGGGCAAGCGAGCCACAGTCTGACGACACAGCGCGAGGGGAAACATTCGCGAAGATTGCGCGCCCGCTTGATGGTGTTGTACGAGATACTGTATTTCGTTTTTACTGTTTGCTGCTGCCTGGTTATGCGAAGGTGCGAGAGTATACAGCCGTTCGCGTTAAGAGAAAAGGGTTGATTATGGTACAATCATCAATCAGGAACCTAGCTGGGTTTTGTGTAAAGAAAGCGGCTGACTTTTTCCTGATGATAAATCCCTAAGAACAGGTTTGTTTTAGGACTGAACAACAGTCTTCCTCGCCCTTGTTGATCGACAGACATAATCAGCAGCCTGTCGATTTTTCAAATCGCCTTTGTTGTTGCTGCTTTTTGTTGTCGAGTGAACAAAGCAAGTTTTGTGCTCATGAAGGTGTGATTCTTGTAAAACAATCAGAAATTCGTTTTGTTAAATGAATATTGCAATATCGTTCCATAAACCGGAGGCTTCCTCTGAGATAATTACTTGCTAATAAACCCCTCTTTTTATCGCAGCATTCGAACGGCCCTCTGGTGATGCTCGCGTGTCAATTGAGCACATGACTAGACGAAGGCTGGTGGTCTGCCACAACCAACCAACCAACTGAACCCCAAGTGCTGTTGTCATTGCACTTTCACATTTGCTACAGTATCTTGACATCCTGTCATAGAGAGCGCTTTGAGACGAATGACATGAACCTCCTGCCCCGACTCATCCAGAGGTACTATCAGATTACCGGTAGTCGCAATATTACACTATCAATCAGTCCTGCCACGTGCCGATTCGGTACGTGTCTTGCAAACGTCCTTCCCAGCGATAATTGCATCGCTCTTACTTGAGACTTACTGTGACTGGTCTTCATATCCTAATGGTGCATGGCTTTTCTCTGCCTTCGTCGGCCTCGTTGGCTCTGCTCTGCTTGACCGATCGTTTGTGTTTCTCAACTGGGTGGACTTCTCCAGTTGCCGCAAAGGAATGTTCTTCCTTTGTGCATAGAAAACGAGTCTGATCCACACATCGTACTCTGTGTTCACAAGGCAAGGCACGTATCTTGCATCAACCTGTCGGTCAAACAGTACAATGTGCGCATTGAACGCAACCGTATCTACGTGCTTTGGAGGGAGCGCAATCGCTACAACCGTGACGCTAATGCAGAAACGTTGCCGAAAAACCTCTGCTCCTGCTGCTGGTTCTTGTGTCCTGTCGACAGTTGCTTGCTTCAGAAAAAAGAATCACAGTTACACTGTAAGTGGGCGTTGAAAAGTCGTCTACTGTACACGCCAGAGGGTACCACGAGGTCACGATGGATATAATCTCTTGTATTCCAGGTCGATTATAGCCCTGCAGGAGACACATTACAATGGTGAGGGTTGCTATTGAAAAGAACTGCTGTCAGTGCCAACAGACTTGTGTATTGACACCAGCAGGACATATATCGCAAAACGGTAACGCCAATACCGATAACCTCATTTTCACTCAAAATGTAAGGAATATAGACCAATGCGTGTCGGGGTTGCCTCAAGTTTGCTGCGAATGCTTTGACGTGTACATCAGGAATGGCGGGTCGGTCTACCGGACGATTTGCAGCTACACGCATTCGCGACAACAACTCGGAATGCGACGCAACGCGTAATGCATCGATTGCACTAGACCAAGGTATTTTCAATTGCAGTCACATTGATTTACCTACTCTATTTGTTTAAAGTACCACGATCCGGCATTCGAACACGCTCAAACATTGTGGAGGAAACTCTGGGCGACATCGAGGCTTCCGACCAAACCAGTCAAATAGCCTTCTGCAGCAGCGCCATACTGGAATCGACACAGGGACGTGGGGCAACCTCAGCGTGCTCTCGCGATGCTACTTTTTGAAGCGAGTGGCTGATGGTACTTGTGCACGAGAGCCAGAGGTGGTGGTCTGTCGACGAAGGGCTTGCTGCATCAACGCCATGATCAAAGCGCTATCCATAAACTAAAGATCAGCAAATGCGTTACATAATGGTAATCTTTTCCCAAGACCTCGATCGTGTACTTTATGCATAATATCTCAGACAACACTATTTCCTACCACCCAAACGTAACTGAGCCTGTCCGTATCGTAGGAGTGTGCGAATCAGATTGAGCCTACTGAGGTGGCGGTTCCCCATCCTTTGTATTCTCTGTGCAACAAGTTCAGAAGCTTCCTTTGAAGCAACTGGAGAAACTCTCCCAGTAGCAAAACAAAAAGGGCGAGAGCGTCAAACTCAAACGACCCCAAGAGTGATTGCAAAAACAGGGAAAAGCCCACCACAAACAGGTCCTTCGGAGAACATGAAGACCAGTCGAAACTGAAGCAACGACACTACAGTAGTAACCCAGTAAAGGTGCTGTCAGTTGCCTGTCAAGGGCGTTTCAAACCTTGGCGTCGCGCGCGATTAGATTGTTGCGACTAATCGGAGGGCGCGTCAAGTTGAGTCGGTATGAGGTGTGCGGCGTGGTGGGGATTCGAATACAAGCGTTCTACCACAAAACATCAAGAGAGAGGGAGGAATAGAGAGGAAGTGCTAGTGCACAATGGTAAATAACGACACCTGGTTCCAGCTAGCTGGTTTGATCTGAAAGAAGGGATTGAGTTGGTTGGCAGGTTACCCCGTCACGTGCGGAATTGACAGGCAAGTGTCATCACAACCCTCGAGGAGTTTGCGGCTACAGTGTACTGCGCAACACAACTCCGCGAGCCGCAAAGCCGCAACGTCGCGTTTCTCCATCACCAGCTCTCACAGATATTCCACCGTCTGTTCCCAAATGGAGTCGAGACCTCGCTCCTCGACGAACAACACGATCGAATCCAGCCGCTACTACCCTGGCACGCTTCGACACCGCGCAAACGGCACTGGTTCCCGCACATCCCGTCGAAAGCGCTCGCGAACGCTCTTGCAGCAGCAGAGTCAAAAACGCCAACATCACGACACCCGTTCCAGCGAC
>JALBZD010000484.1:0-24977 GCA_038050675.1 Globisporangium cylindrosporum | reverse complement strand
AAGAGAAACCCGAGGTGGCATTGAAAGACGACGAAAGAAAAGAAAAGATGTCGCGGTGATCGCAAAGCAAGCCGACCGACAGAGCGTTGGCAAACCTATCAACAACAGCGAATGAAAGGCACGCTCGTGCTGTGTTGGTCCAGCTGCCTGACGAAGTCACAAAGTAGAGATTTTGTCTCTGCGCTGTTGCAATGTTGGAAGTGACGTGGAGCTCTAGCTTCTGATACTTTGACGTAGCCTTCATTAAGTCACGACCGATTACGAACGCATGCAGAATCTTCTCCAAGCTCGTCGCAGCGACAAAGCACTTCTCGATTGTCCGCATTTGTGAGTCAGTAGATAGCGCACGCGTAGCCTTGTCCTCCATGACCTGGAGCTGGCGCAATTAGGACCACAGCTGCTGATGCATTTTGAAGAATTTGACGAGCCTGCAACAATAGCCATCGTGCTTGTGGAGCCACTTTAGCTCGCGGAAAAGGTTCTTCACCACGAGATGGTTTCGTGGACGATTCACGCGTGGAAGGACATCGCAGGATAGTTGCGACAAATCAACGAGCTTGTTGATGGCCATTAACTTTATCAACTTTTCAGTAGATATAGCGCTTGAAACCGCGGTCAGGTGAACTCGGTATTGAAAGTACGGCCATTGGCTTTTCTGAGCGTGACAAAATGACAATTAGGTTTTGTTTCTTGCCCATTGGGCGACACCACTTCGTCAACTGTGTTAGGAGCAGGCGTGTTCGAGGCAACTGGAGATGTCATTATCAGTGACGGGCCGAATAATTTCCATTTCGGGTTGGCAAGTCCTACTCGTATTTGTATGGGCATCGTGCTATTCATGCGTGGTTCTTGTATTGTGGTGCGTGGCAGGTTCTATGTCAAAGCAAGCGCTTACAAAACTATATAAAACAATGGGGGAGGGGGTTAAAGGTGGAAGACCATTTTAAAGCTTTGAACTTTGGAGGTTTGAAGTACCAAAGTGCAAGCTAATCTTTTGAAAAAGTGAAACAAGTTAGTGTAATGAGAAAGCTTTTGATTGCAACCTGCATTCAGCGTGACGTTCGCCATTTTTCATTCCCCAGAGAACCAACCCCTGTGGTACTGACAATACTCTCAAATTGATACATTAAAACCACATAGCCTTTAAAAGCGATATTATGTGGATAACATATGTTTTAGACTCACTATTTTTCAAATTCGATTGGTGCGAATCACACGAAAGCTCTACCAGCCGCCAAAGAGAATGCTTGCTACATACACTCGCCTCGTCAACCGCCAGAAGGTAGAGCTCCATGCTCACCACATCGCGCGCCCGGACTTGACGCTCAAGCAGCTCGCTGAGTGGGCCACGATTGCCTTCCAGCTCCCCAAGCGCTGTCGCGCGCGACCATCCACCGCGTGATGAAGGCGCAGGACGACGATGCTTTTCACCCAGGACAAAAGGCAAAACGCTCCGTTTGCTGCCCTGAGTTAGAAGAAAAGGTGCTACAATGGATCCGCAGCTGTGAGGAGTGGAGGATCCCGATCATGACTCGTGCCACCATCCGAGAAAAAGCGAGCGCTATTCGCGAGCGAATGGTCGTCGCAACGTCGCCAGCGGCGGCCAAAATCCTGCTGTCGCTCTCTAGCAATTGGCTGTGCCACTTCTAGAAGCGGCACTGTCTTACATTCAAGCGCATCAACAGAGAGGCGGCGCCAGTCAAGACTGTAAGAGTTGATGACGGGCGTGCTGTGCTCCGGACCGTCAGGGATGGATACGCGCAACGCAATATATACAACATGGATGAAACGCCATACTTCTACTGCGTCGCCTCGAGCAAAATGATCGCGACGAAGCGCTTCTCCGGTCGCAAGAGCTCGAAGAAGAGAATAGTCGTGGCTGTCGCGTGCAACGCGGATGGCTCCTTCAAGCTGTCGCTGCTCTTTGTTGGAGGATGCTGTCAGTCGCGCTGCTTCGGAGGGAAGAACCCGACAGAACTTGGCGTCGAATACTTGAGCTCCGTAAAGTGCTGAATGAACAGCGAGCTGTTCCAGGGCTGAGCGGAGCGCTTCGACGACAAGATGCGCGCGGAGAACCGGTATGTCCTACTGCTGGACAATGTGCCATCGCACCGCCTAGAGAAGCCCCTCTCCAACGCGGCGCTGCGTATGCTCGCGTCCAACATCACCTCCTACCTGCAGCCGCAGGATGCCGGGATAACCCGGCAGTTCGAGGAGAAGATCAGCCAACTGCAGGACCATTACGTGACAGATAGATTCAACGTTCTGCTGGCGCGGGTATCTGAGGCCAGCAAAGATGACATGGAGCGAGAGATAGAGGCGTCGCAGGACGTTGACGTGCTAGAGGCAATGCTATGGGGGAAATATGCTTGGGAGTTGGTCACAAAGACCACAATCGCAAACTGTTGGTGACACACAGGCATCCTCGGTGATGGCGTCTTCGAACTCGTTGAGAGAGTCGACCACATCCAACTAAGCCAATGCTATGATGCTTACTTATGTTGTGGATTTTTCGCGCGCGTGAATGTGCGCAAAAGATAATCTTGCTTCCAAGCCAGCTGGACTTTGGCGGATTTGTTGTATGCGCTGGGAGGATTTTCTAGGTAAACCCCTCCTGAACCGGATGCGATTGCCTATTTGTCGTGAATCTGCAATTTTTTGTTGTGGGCGACGCGCCGTCGGGGTGCAACTATGGTGGCTATCACGGCGCTTTTATCCTGCAAAAGTTGATCTCTTTATATGTATCAAAACCTTAAAAAATGATTTTGTTTTGGTGTCATTTTTGTGTAACGTAAAAATTCAGTTTAGTGCGTACCGACCAGTTCAGTGCGTGATTCTGTTTTTGGCCAATCATTTTCATTTTCGATGAATACCGACTTATGATGAGTTAATACTCGAAATGCCAGTCCCCATCCATTTTCCTCAAAACTTTATCGTTTCCCGCGGTGTTTTTGGCGCCAACTTCAAAAAGAAGATCAATTCCTATCATTGCACTTGCTGCCACCGTTACCAGCCACAGTTCCTACCGACGCTGACATCGTGCCACCGCTCGTACATTGAGAAGACCAGCACGAGCGTCATCACAGCCACCACAGCGCCTCTGCTGGCCGCTAACGACGCCTCGATCGCTCCCAGAAGACCGCCATCACCGCTAGCGACGCTGCCAACGCACTCCCTCCACGCAGGCCCCCATGGACTCCACTCCTTCCACTGCCCGGTCTCTACAATGGTCCGCCGCCAAGAGCACTCCCCCGACACTGCGAGAAGCGGTTGACAGAGTGTGTGCAGGGGAATCGCAAACCGAAGTGTCTAAGAGCATGCGCATCCCCTTGCGCACGCTCTCCAAGTACGTCGCGCTCCGCAAGAATGCGGTCGTTCCAGCTCCAGCTCGGCGTGGGCCGCCCCCGCTTTTGGCCAACGAAGGAGAGGCGCGCCTGGTGGAGTGGGTGAAAGACATGCAGCTGAACGGAACGCCTGCGACGCGCATGGACATCTTGGCACGGGCAGGAGAGATGACGAGCCTTTTTGCAGGGACAGCGCTCTCCGTGTCAGACGGGTGGTACTTTTGCTTCATGAAGCGCCACCCGGACCTAGCCAACCGCTGTGCCCAAACCATCGCGAGAAGCCGTAACGAGTGCAGCTCGGACCGCCTGTCCGTCCTCTTCTACAATTTTGTCAAAGTTTTGGTGGACGAGAAGTACGACGCGAGCAGGGTGTTTAATATGGATGAAACAAGCTTTATGAATTGGTCGAAAAACTCTAAAGTTGTTGCGATTCGGGGGTCGCATAATGTGTGGTCCACGGGCATTTCTCCAAGGTTCCACTTGTCTGTGGTTGCTTGTGGAAGTGCTGATGGGTACGTGGTTCCACCATTGTTCATCCTCCCAGGGCAGAGAGTCGGTCGCAATCTCATGGCCGATTGCTCTGTTCCTGGAGCCCAGGTTACGTGTACCGGCAGTAGGTTCATCAACAGGTCGGTGTTCTTGAAATGGGTTGAGATGTTCTCAAACTCTGTCCCTGAGTCAGTACCCAGGCCTCTGCTGCTGCTGTTCGACGGCTACCTGTCTCATCTATCGCTTGACCTGATTGACAGTGGAGAAAGACTCGGCATCCAGTTTGTTTGTCTACCTGCAAACGCTACCCATCTTATCCAGCCGCTCGACATAGCAGTCTTCTCCGCCTTCAAGAAGTCCATTCGCGCCATGGTTCGCTGCCACATGCTGAGGGGTGAGCTCTTTGCTAATGCTCAACTTCTGAAAATTCACTGATTATTATTATTGTTGTAGGCCTTCAATCAGCGAGCAAGGAACCGGCAGTGGCGATGGCAAGTGCGGCGTGGACGCAGTCACTTCTCGGCAAGAACTGCGTGGCTGGGTTCAGGACTGCTGGTCTCTTCCCACCATCCCCCCAAACATGACCAAGAGACTGCGGCTCTTCAAGAGCGGAGGTGCGAAGAAGGGCGTGTCCAAGGCTGCATGGCTCGCGCACCAACCGGCAGTCGAGTCGGAGACACTTTCTTTGCCAGCGCAGGTGAAGGCCACGGGAAGAAGAGAAAGACAGTAGACGTGGCTGGTCGTCTGCTTACCCGCGAGCAGTTGCTTGATATGTGCCCACCAGCGAAGAGGTCGCGTCAACAGTCAGTGCAGCTCGGCGAGGACATCAGTGCCGTTGTGTAGCTTGCTTCCCTCTCATGGAGTTGTCTTTGGACGCTCACACAGTGCTCTTTGCTGCATATCCCTTTATAAGTAATATAAAGGTCAGATATTGAGTGTTTTGCATATTGTAATTATCCTCCGTAATTTACACAATGATGGATTTCGTATTATCTGCTTATTTCAAAGAGAGAAAATGACAGCACTTCGCTGAAAATGTTAAGCAAATTCTCTTGAAGTTTTATTCATGGTCGCTGGTACTTGGCTATATTGGCACGTAAACTACATCTCCACACACACAGCAGCACGTGAGGTCATGATACTGATTAATTGGTTGCACCGATGCCTGAAAGGTGATTTCATGTTATCGAGCGCAAGGGAAAAGACAACCTACTAGGATGTTCAACAAGAGAACAGATCGTAATGAATCAGCAGTTTTGTGTGGTGCGACTAACCAAATGGCGCATTTTTGACCCAGTGGGTTTGGGGTTTTATTGTATTGTGGTGCGAAAAAACTTGATCTTGCCTAACGAAAAGCGCTGCTGGAATGACAAAATTAGCGCGAATGCGAATGGCTTTTCGGAATTTTAAGAAGTGGCCTGCAAAAAAATTGCGATGCAAAAATCAAAGTGCGGCTAACCATTTGGCGCGCACTGTACCACAGTTACCTTTTGTATTATTCTGATTGATCCTACCTCAAGCATGCCCACGTTCATTTCTCCCGCAATCGATTGTGAAACCCTAGCTTGGTCCAGAAATTCGCAAAGACTGGCACCACGTCTGTAGGGTCTCCCACCGTGACGAGTACTAATCACTGACGAGTACTACTGTACTGGCCTTTGCTTGCCAACCGTACACTGAATGCCATACTGCTGACATATATTCATTATAATATATCAACTTTCAAATCAAAACGAATTAAAACTTTTGTTAACCACGCACACGATGTTGTTCTTTGATAGCCACCAAACGTTTACAGCGCCGTAACCAGATTTAGGCGCAAGGAGGCATGGATTTTCTTTTGTGACGCTCTTAAGAAATGAGAGCGTGTGAAGAACGAAGTTAAAACTAAGCAGTTCCGCACAATAGCACAGAATCTGCCGCGCGTGAGGATTTGCTTTGCTTTTGAAATAAAATCGGATTGTGTTTAGTCGGACATCGAAGATTTGACAACGCAGAATAAATGAACTCATATGTTGGTATGTCGTTGTGAAAATGTAAAGATGGACCATCACTCGTACATGTGTGGCCATCATCGTTTTCTCTGTATTTATTTTCTCCATACATTAGGGTAGCAAAAGAACAAGTAGCATAAACATTGGGTGCGTGTCCCACGACAAGGGTACGTGCTCTAGGTCGAAGATTCGTTTTATATATTTTAAAAATCAAAAGAATTCAGTAGGGGTGAAGACACGGCAACATCTGTGTCCTACGGCATAGACACGCGCCTGTGTCCTACGGCCCATGCCCTACCCACAGGGCGTCCCCTCTGGACAAGAAACAAAGAGGCAAGAATGCAGGAACAATCAAGCACGAGATAGACTCTCACTTTCCGATTTACTACAAATACAAATAACCACTTCCTCCTCCAAGCTTCTTCCCACCTCGACTCCTTTCTCCTTCGTCTCGCGCTCTGCTTTCCTCACCACGCACTCACCGCAGCACGATCGTCCGATTCACACCACTCTCCTCTTGCTTCCTCGCCAGACCAGCGCCCATCTCGCTCAGTCCTTCGGCTGTGTCGTCTGTCCTCGCTTGTGCGAGCGCGATCAGACCGTTCGTACTCGCTGAAGTACATGACCTCCTTACAGAAAAATTTATACACCACATTTTATACATCGCATACCCAGGTCGAATGAACTCTCAGATAACAGCAGAAAAGGTTGGCTTCGTGCTATCTTGCCCGACGATCTTCCCCAACCAGCGCACAGTAGCTCGAACAACCAGCATTCGGGTGTCGGGTGCTAATGCTATTCTTGGGTTTCTTTCGAATGTTCTTTCTGCTAATTTTAACAATGTGTTCGACACCGCCGACATAAAATAGGGAACATGAGAAACAAGTGATTGTGAATATCGTCCAATGCTTATATAGATATCATAATATAAGGGACCGTATAATAGGAAAACGGGCTAAACTAAATAGCACGTCTTTCTGTCGATTGGCTGGCTCTGCCTAGCAGATCTCGCGGCAAAATGAGGACCACTCAACAGCCGTCTTTGAGTCCACTTCTTGGTCCTCACTGTGTGTTGCTGAGCCCAGAAAAAGAGAAGGAGGACTAAAGCCGTTAATTGGAGGCGCGAGTAAGGAGCCGTCACGGACGCCACGCTCCTTTCGACAAGCGCGCTACTCGCGCCTTCAGTGGTGACGCCGGCTGGTGATGACGAGTCGCATCAGTCCATCACACTTTGAGCGTGCTTGCCGGGCTGGGAGGAGCCCACCCTCATGCACCGCTTGATCGTCTCCGCCTTAGACGTGGTGACTGCAACAATAGCAGCGAACCTGTAGTCGTCGCAGTCGATCACATCGTACACATGCGGAGAGCTGAGAGGTCAAGGTGACTGAGGCATGAAGTGGGCGGAGGAAGTGGAAACCAGAGTGGCGGGGCGCAAATTAAAATTCGTGTGTGAAGGGGCGGACAGCAGGCAGGCTAAACGAAAAGATGTCGCATCCATTGATTTGGTGGGCTTCATTGTGGGAGACGAAAAAAATAGGCCAGGGCAATGTGGCAAGAATGGGCCAGGCCAAAGCGTCTACAGGTAGTACTGCTACATTCACTAAAGTACGATTTGTGCTAATTGTCTGTATGCAACTTACTGTATCTATTCAATGAAGTACGAATGTAAATTCTGGATTAGTAGCCGATGGCGAGCAACTGTCCACAAGCGCCGAATATTCGGCGGCATTTGTGGTGGCTGCCATAACCACCACAGCAGACACCGCGTCACGGAGTTCATCATCACCTACAGCCTCTGCGTCCAAGTTGTCTCCTCCGCTCATTTTCTAAGAGCTCTGTGAAAAAGCGAGCGAGCGAGCGAGAGAGAGAGATCATGTACAGGAAGCCCAGAGACATCGGTGCGAGCAGCAGTGCCAGCGGCGTCGTCAAGACAAGCGACAAGGCGAAAGCAAAGCCAAAAGTGGCGGTCAAGCGCACAGGGTCCGCTGGTGTGACTGGGTCTACCAGCAGTAGCACTGCGTCAGCACCAGCAACCACAGGTGGCGTGAATGGTGCTGTGACCCGCAAACGACCGACGAAGCTGCGCGCAGCCCGCGAGCGCCGCGCACGTGACCGCAGCATGGACGACGACGAGGATCTGGAGAACAAGTTCAGTAACCTGTCGTTCACTGCACCTGCTTTCGTGCCAGGCAAGCCGTTTGTTAGTGCTGGAAGTGCAGTGCCATCGCTGTCTGTGAGCAACAATGCGAGAGCGAGCGGTGCATCGCCACATGCTATGTCTACGTCCGCTTCGGGTATTGGAGCTCCGCTGCTTCAAGGTCGATCACTAGCCTTCGTGACTGACAGAGCTTCTGGAACGCCTGGCGCATCGAAGAGCAATCTAATGGAGACGGGGACAGCATTTGGCTTGGCCAAGCGAACACCGCCGCCACCGCGACGCACGCAGACGACTGAAACGCCTTCGCTCCGCTCGCTTACTGCCGTCTCGGACACGCAAGAGAAGACCAGCACTATTGGACGTCCGAACATTGAGCGACGTCCTCGGCGGCAGCGTATTGGTGCCATGGGTTTCACGAAGTCGTCTGCGCCAGGCGGGATTCAAGGACGAGTGACGCGACAGAGCAATGCCGGGTCAGGTGCGTCTACAGCAGGCCCCCGCTCGCTTTCGCTAAAGTCAAGACTCACAGACGACACGTCGGCGTCATCAGCGGCAACTGACGACGCTTCCTCTGCTTTCCAGCAACGACCGCGTAGTGACAGCGCAGGCTCGGACTCGGACTACGGTAGTGACGACGAAGTGTACCCTGAAGACCAGGGCACCGGCGCCGCCTCGAGCGCATTCCCAGACCGACTGACGCTCTTCTCGCAGCAAAAGCGCATTCCAAAAAAGTACGTTTCTGTTGTCTTCCATGGCTGGACTTTAGCTTGAATGTGTCAGTTGTTGCTGTAGCTGCTAACAAAAGCGTATCGCTTTTCTTTTCCTTGTTATTGTTGAAAACAGAGTGAGTCGCGATGTAGTGATTGACACGATCTTCGAGACGCTTTTCACAAAGAAGACACCGAACGAGAACCGCACGCGCGGGTACAGCGCGTTCGGAGACGACACAGGCACAGACAACGACGACGAGCCAAACGAGGAGTTTGTCAAGCGCGGACTCGCGGCGTCGCTCTTCAAGGACAACGTGCTGGGCGGTTCGATCCGGCTGTTCACGCAGCGCGGCAACGAGACTCAGCAAGAAGCCGTCGACCGCTTCATCACGCCTGCGCTCGTGCACACTTTGGTGACCGACATGCGCTTTGAGGATTTCCGCACCGCGAGCGCGCGTATCGACATCTTGCGCGCGATCCACAAAAACTTTCCGAGCAAGCGACTGCACATTGCGCGCGCACTCGCCGACGCGACGGCGCTGCGCCTCCAATATGTCACCGCGCTGCTGCGGAAAGCGCACGCGCTGTCAATTGAGAAGTCGCAGGCGATCGTAGACAACAAGAACGACCACGGTCACGGGTTTACGGAGCTGCTGCGGTACGCGATCGAGCACGTCGGCGAGAGCTTGAACGGATTCTCAAATGGCGGTAGCGGAGCCACACTCAGTCAGGCTGAGACCGATGAGATTCTGCGCAACTACATGCTGAGCCTGATCTCGCTGTGGCGAGCGCACTGGCTGGACCCTGCTGGTTCGGACGACGAAGAGCTCATCAGCTGCGCCGGTCAATTCGTGTCGTACCTTCCCGAGGTGACGGCTGCGCTGCTGCGCCGTCTGCTCGCCAACTGGCCGCGGAAATACCCGTCGCAGGAAGTGGTCGCGATCCGCATGGTCGCGCGCGTGGTCATGTCCAGCCCGCCGCTGCACTCGCTCGACGACACAAACAAGCTGCACGTGCAGCTCTTCACGCGGCTTGCGCAGTCCGTGCAGAGTCCACACACGCAGGTCGCGCAGGAAGCGCTTGCGTTCACGGGCTGCCAGTTCGCGATGGTGCACTTCCTCGGCCGCTACGAAGAGATCTACAAGGTCGTGACCGAGGCTTTCCACGCCAACTCGGTCAACCACTGGAACGAGGCGGTGCGGTTGACATCTGACAGCCACTTCGATCGCGCTCTTGACTATGCGTCGTAAAGCATGTGTAGGGAGATGTTGGGGAACTTTGCGTGCGGAAGGGGATTAATAAGAGAGGATTAGACGATGGCTGAATAGATAGATAGATAGCTAGCTACATAGAAGGGGAATAGAATGTTAGAAAATATAGGACCGACCACGTTCCAGCCACCATGTCGTCATGATGCCACAACGTCGTATTCGTTTGGTTCGCTGCCAATCAAGATACACGGCGAGTTCATCTTAAGGTTTCAAACCTGTCAGTTACGAATTCGTGAAAATCAAAAGCATGCTCAGGCAAGCTCCAGAAATCTACTCGCCCCTGTGGCCGCAGCCGCTGAAATCAAAGCCGCAAGCCATGGAGATGACTAAATAAATCACAAACTGTACGACAATACGAGAACAAGCGTCAGCATAAACGAGCGCCCATATCACACGGCCACAAAAAAACAGGCTTCCACTTTAACGCACCAGTCCAACGAACACGAGCAGCGCCCAGAGCTTCACATTGCGTCGCCACACGGTCTTGCGCAAGTTCGTCGCCGAGTGACCAAACTTGACCGAGTTACGGTGCAGTTTGTCCGTGCGGTCGACGAGCAGATCGAATATCTCGCCTCGTTCCAGCACTTTTTCTGAATCCATGAAGCAATAGTCACATGAATGAACACACACGTTAGAGAAACTCCCAATGCGCCACTGCACTGAACTTTGAATGTAATTTCGTACCGATATTTTCGACCATGATCTCTTTCACGTCGTGGATTTGCTTCTCCACCCGAGTCAGCGAGTCAGCGTCCGGGTTCGCGTTGTAGTACTCCTGCCAATCAGAGATCACATATTAGTGACAACGTAAGCAAACGAATAAGTGAAGCGCTCCCAAGAAGCAACAGCAGAGCCAGACTCCGTACCATTTGGCGGCGGATCACGTGCTGGAATTCGGCATTCATGGCAAACGCGATCGCGGTCTGACCGCGATCTCCATACGAAGCTTTGAATTGCGTCTACTCCAGAAGAAGAAGAAAGAAAGAAAAGTACAGGGTGATCAGTATTGCTTTCTCGCGACTCCATGCCAGAAAAGCAACACATGCGTACCTTCATGTCTTCTAAAAACATAAACGGCACTCGTCGCTTCAGGTCGTTGTCGGTCATGCACAGATAAATGATCTGGTCCTCCACGATGTAGTGGAAAATGTGCCTGCGCAATAGCAAATACAAACACACACATGAGCACCTTCTTCTGCTATTTACACGAAGCAAGCGCCTGAAGCTCCTAGCGTCGCTACGTACTTGTCGTAGACGTAGGACATGCGTCCATCGTGGCTCGGGATCTTGGAGAGCAGCACGCGCGTGACAGTCGGGAAATTACCCGACGACGCCGTGTACTCGGCCAGTACCGTCTTCTCGCGTGACACTAGCGCATACACCTAGTAATCCCATAAAAAACCAATTCGCAAAGCGTATTAGTCATGTAAGCGAGCTCTTCGAGTGACCCATTTCACCCGGATCTGTTCACAGACAGAACGCAGCCCACACACGACCTAGAAGGGCGCTGACTGCACACAGCGCACATCGATAGGCACGCCTTGGCAAGCACTGCCGAAGGAGGCGATGTCGTCTGTCCGCGCATGCACACGCACAGCGAGCTACCACACATCCGCATGCACACTTACGATCGGCATCGCGGTCTTCTCTTCTTCTTGCTACTTTTTCTTCCTTCTGAGTCTGTCAACGGCTTCAACACCGAGCGAAGAACACTGCTTGGAAGTGCACTTTCAAAATCCTTCTATGCATGCCCTATATTCAGATACAGGAAGTCTCATCTTTAGAGTGAGATACTGTACTGATTATGCACAAAGGTAGATTTCATTTAGATATTTACGTTCTTGAAATTGTATAATCGTCACTTGATATTCAAAAATATTTACCAGATCTACGGTGCTGGCCACAAGTTCTGGAGATAATTGCGAAAGTGATATAGACTGCTCGCTGGTTGGCGCCAACCTGCGCAGTGCAGTTTTCAACCGGAAAAGCGCGCCAGCATGAGCATCCTGGAGGAAGTGGGCTCGACCGCCAGCGGTGCGTGCGCCTCCATTCCCGCAGATCTATATCTATCTACTAGCACTAGATTTGTGCTGTGTATGTACTGACGCTGCTTGTGATTATGTTGCTTTTTGCTGCGTGCAGACACATCCCCAGTGCGGGAGACCCAACTGGTGCCGCGCTCGCGACTGCGCTCGCGGTCGTCGCGCAAGCTGGAGGTGCGTCACGCAATAGATAGCAACAGCATGCTCTTCTATACTATTGATATGATGAGTGCTGTTAATATGGTGATCGAGTACTGACTTTGAATTGATGGATGGATGGATCTCGCAGCGCCAGCTTGCTGCAGCAGATGAGCAGCGCAATCACCGCGGACCGCATGGCGGCGCAGATGAGGAGACTGCAGAGGAAGAAGAAGAAGAGGTGTCTATACTGGAGCAAGTCACCGGTGGTGTTCGCAGTGGCAAGCGCTACGAGTTCCGTGAACGGCGCTCGAAACCGGATCGCTTCGACCAGAACCTCTATGACGAAGTGTTCGACCCAATGCTCTACGCGCACACGCCTGAGCACCGAGCGAACTCGAAAAAGCGCCGCCACCGACGAAGTAGCGCGGAGTCGCGCAAGCGTGGACGGCCCCGTGGGAGTAGCAGCAAGAAGAGGCGATTGCGTGAGCAGGAGAAAGAAGAACATGATGACAATGATGATGACAACGACGAGGATGACGAGCAGGTAGACGAGCAGGAGAACTACGACATGACTGATGATTCTGATATTGAAGCGATCAATCGGCGGATCGAAGCGCAGGAGCGTGCGCAGGCTCGCGCAGAGGCTCTCGCAGAGCAGGCGCTAGCGCCTCCACGCCACGACAGGGCGACACGGTACGCGCTGCGGTCCCGAGAAAGCGATGTGGGTACAGCAAGCTCTCTCTCCCCTTCAAAATACGACAACGACCACGGACGCGAAGACGCTGGCGCGGAAGATGATGAGGAAGAAGAAGACGAGGAGAATGAAGTTGATGAAGACAACGAATCGCAGTCCGAGAATGAGAATGAGGATGACGAAGGGGTCGATGATGAGGAGCAGCCAAAGCACGAAGACACTGAGGGCGACGGTGATGTCGATGATGAAGACGAGGTCAATGATGCTGGTAGACGGTACTCGTTGAGGCAGCGGACGAGCTCGCGATTGGTATCGCGAAGTGACCGATACGACGATCCCGACCGTTCAGTGAGAGTTGGCAGGAAAGCAGAGAAATCAAAGTCATCAACAATCAACAAGGTGACACGAGGTCGACGCGGTCAGGCTCCGTCCTTTATCGCGGACGACACGGAGCGCCGGTACTCGCTGCGCGATCGCTCCAAAGTGCAACGCCTCGAGCCCGAGACTCCACCGAAAGATCCAAACTTCGGTGCGTATGCGGAATACGCCAAGCGTCAGTCAGGCCGAGCAACAACGCTGAGCCGGAAATCCAACAGTGGGACTCGTCATCGCTTCGTTTTTCCGACCAAACCAGCGTCCAGGAAAAGCAGACGGCGTCAGCATCGTCGTCGTCGTTCTGACTCGACCTCGTCTTCTTCTTCTTCGTCATCGTCGTCGTCTGATATGTACAAGTACGACGACGACTCGGATGGCGGAATGCGAAGAGGCAGCCCTGGCGGCAAAGGTGGACACAAGCGTCAACGCGCAGGAAAGAGTGTGCGAGCTGACATTACGCCTGTGGAAGTCGACCGAAGCATCACGTGGGAGAGTGTGGGTGGACTTGAGAAGCACATTGAAGCGTTGAAGGAGATGGTCATGCTCCCGCTGCTGTATCCAGAATTCTACGAGAAGTATAAAATCAACCCGCCATCGGGAGTACTCTTCTATGGTCCTCCTGGCACAGGCAAGACGCTTTTGGCTCGAGCGCTGGCGAATTCCTGCTCAGAGAATGATGATAATCTTTCTGTGACGATGAAAGATGGAGATGCTGCGGCTGCTCCTGGTACTGACGAGAATGAAAAACCGCGACGTCAAGTGACGTTTTACATGCGCAAAGGTGCCGACTGTTTGAGCAAGTGGGTCGGCGAAGCAGAGCGTCAGTTGCGGTTGCTTTTTGAGGAAGCGAAGCGCAACCAGCCGTCGATCATCTTCTTCGATGAAATTGACGGTCTCGCGCCAGTTCGCAGTGCCAAGCAGGACCAGATCCACGCGTCGATCGTGTCCACTCTCTTGGCACTCATGGACGGGATGGACTCTCGCGGCCGCGTGGTCGTGATTGGTGCGACGAACCGCTTGGACTCGATCGACCCAGCATTACGACGACCTGGACGTTTTGACCGCGAGCTTGGGTTCAAACTCCCGAACGTTCGCGAGCGTCAGAAGATGCTTGGAATTCATTCGAGGAAGTGGAGGCCGACGCTGACTGAGAGCTTCATCCAGGAGATCGCAGAGCACACGGTCGGTTACTGCGGCGCTGATATCAAGGCGCTTTGCGCAGAGGCGGCTCTATGCTCTTTGCGACGAACGTATCCGCAGGTGTACGGAAGCCAAGACAAGCTGCTCATCGATTTGGACAAAGTCGTAGTCTCGCGTGGAGATTTCCTGAAAGCGATCAAGAAGATCACGCCAGCATCCCACCGAACTATAAGCAGTTTTGCAGCGCCGCTCCCTCGCCCCGTCAAGATCCTTTTGGCAGCGAGTCTGAAACTGGTGCTGAAAAATATCGCTCGTCGCTTTCCTTTGTTCCCGCTTGATCGACAAGCGATTGACGAGAGTAGCAACGGGAACAGCGGCAGAACAACGCCTGGTGCCGAGAGCTCTGATGATGACGATGATGATGATGACGACCGCGATATTTATGCAAAAGACAACCATGATGACTGCGACATTTGCCATGGCGATGAAGGAGAGCTGCTTTGCTGCGACTCGTGCCCAGGAGCGTTCCACAAATCTTGCATCGCGACGGTTGAATCGCTAAGCGGAGATGGCAACGCGCGCAATTTGGATGAAAACGAGGACGACGAATCGTGGTTTTGCCCCGACTGTGCTGTTACTGGACCCAAGGACGCCGAGGCGAGGAAGCAGCGCCTTCATTTGAGGGAGAAAACGAAGTTGCTGCGCGGGATGCCACTTCATGTGGGCTTCCCTCGCGTGCTTATTACAGGAACTCCAGGTATGGGTCAGGAGTACATCGGCTCTGGTCTCCTGCATGCGCTGGAGGGGCTGACGCACTTCTCACTGGACTACCCGTCGCTGGTGGCAGATCCCAACACGCATCACGCGGAAGAAGCGCTGATCTATCGCATGAACGAAGCGCAGAAGTGCCTCCCGTGCGTACTTTACCTGCCGCACGCCGAGATGTGGTGGGAGAACACGACCGAGTCCATGCACGTGACGCTTAAGATGATGCTGATGAACATGCAAATCAAGGCGAACCTGCCAGTACTGTTTCTAGCGTGCACGTCGTCTTCCAGCGGCGATCTCCCCGTTGGTCTCCTCGACTTGTTTCGTCACAACGAGACGGTCGTCAAATCGAGCATCCTGTTTCAGCTGAAAGAAACCCCCAAGAAGTATCGCAAGGAGCACTTCGAGCAGGTGTTCACAGCGTTTGCGACGCCACCCAACCCATCATATAAGAAGAAGAGCAAGAAGAATCGGGTGCTTGAGAAGTTACCGCTGGCGCCAATTCCGAAGAAAATAAACAGCGGCTTGTCCCCAGAAGAGCTGCGAAAGCAGAAAGAGAGAGACCAGCACTTTCTGCGCGAACTGCGCATTTTCCTCGGCCAGGTGCTGGATTATGCCACGTCACAGAAGATCTACACTCCGTTTTACTTCCCAGTGAACCCGGAGGATGTCCCTGACTACTACCTGATCGTTGACAACCCGATGGACCTGAGCACAATGCGCGAGAAGCTGAACGATGGCGAGTACAGTTCTTTTGAGCAGTTTATGGCAGACATCCGACTCATTGTGCAGAATGCGAACGTCTTCAATCCAAAGCGTAGTGCGACTCGCCACATCGCGTTCGCTGCGGGCACAATGAAAGACAACATCATGTCGTATGCGCATCGATTCCGAATCCACCAAGGATATGATCTGTTCGCCAAGTGCCGAGAGATCTCGAAACGCTTGCAAACTCAGCAGTCTGCCGGCGGAGGAGGTAGTAAATCATCTGCGCTGACAACTACTACTCAAGTTTCGAGCAGTCTGACCCGGTCGAGTGCGCGCATTCGAGGTGTGAAAGCTCCAGAGCCATGGCTCAACGACATGCCGAAGAAGAGAGAGCCACTACGTCGCGGAGTCAGCAAAGACGATGCTCAGTCCGAAAAGACGCTCAGCAGCAAGACTGTCATCATCAAAGAAGAACACTCTTCAGTGACCCAGTGGTTTGACGAAGAACACGATGAAGCCATGGAATCGACGATGAAAAGCGTGATCGAAAAGAAGGCTGTGACTGTGACGAGATCAGGTGATGGTGCTGCTGCTGCTGCTGCTGCGAAAAGCGATTCTGAGGTGAACGGTAGAGCTGCTGATGAAGAAGAGACTGTGTTCTACAAGGGCGATCACGTCTTCGTGAAAAGCAGAACGCACCCTGGTATGAACAAAGAAGGTGGTGCAGGAGTCATTGTCAAGACGAACGACGACGGTTCTTACAATGTCAAGTACATTCTTGGAGGCGGTGAGAAGTTTGTTCCTGGGAAGTACATCAATCGACTCACAGAGAACGCAGTGAAAGAGTCTGTGCGCAACCAGCGCAACGGTACGAATGAGAGCCCGCTGCGCCGAAAAGCTGCCGTGGATACTAGCACCATTGCCGCCGATGAGAAGAACGACACAGAGATCAAGATGGACTACTTCAACAAGCTCGTGTGGCCGATCTTAGTCGAAGAAGGCTGGCGACGCGAGGAAATCGTCGAAATCGTCGAAGCAACAGAGGACGGAGTCCCGGGATCCGCAACTGAGGTTACCAAGTTTTACCCGCCAAAACCATCTTCAGGTGATGATGAAGATGATGGCGATGGCAACGAAGACGAGAGTGAGACTGCTGGCGTGGAGCTGGAGGGTGTATCGGAAGCATTGGCATATATCAAAGCAGACATCGATTTGTCTGTGAAGTGCTTCGGCAAACGGTTTGCGGTGGAGCTCTTGGACGACGTCGCATTTGGGACCACTGGCTCAGAGGATGTGATTGTCGTGGAGGAAGAAGAAACCCATCTGTCGTCGAGGAGTGGAAAAAGATCCGAAGAAAGCAGTGGAGGAGACGTGGAAATGGAGGGCACGAGTGTTGAGTCGAAGCCCAAGTCCAGCGTTAAACAACTGCGCAACGAATCACGGCGCTTGTTAACTCAAGAACGCAAAGAGAGCGATCGCGAATCGGAGGACAGCGAAGAGAAGGAGGAACCAGAGTTTATTTATGAGAAGGTGCGTCTGTCGTTTCTCATACGATTGTGATTGATCGCTTGGTTGATGCTTTCTTTCTTTTCTCTAACTTGTTGATCGTGTTGTTTTGTTTGTCATTGTAGGAACGAATGGACGCGGCGTTGGATGTGCTGGTGGAGAAGTCTGGCACCTGGACGGTCGAGGAGATGAGCAACCAGCTGATGTATTTGAACAAGCTCGCGTACCCATTTCGCCAGCAGTACGACCGGACGCGGTTGATGCAGGTATGGATTTTTCTGGAAATCGATTGCGTTGGCCAAGTGCTAGAGCGACTCGGTGTCCACACTGATACTGAACTGCTTTGTTTTGCTTGCTATGTGCATTCGCATTTGCAGCTTGTTGAGGACTACATCGAGTCGTTGACGTGAGCAAAATCGTTTCGAGCAAAATGCTGTCAGCACCACATCCATCCACAACAGAAAATGATAGAGAGCCCCTCCAGACACGCGAGAACGAGACACAAGATCCCGTCGCACGTGGTAAACAACAAAACAAAACACAGCAACACCATGAATATTCCCATTTGTGCTGCCACCCATTGCTTCCACCCAGTTGTGCTAAAGCGGATTGTTTTTCAGACACAGGAAAATCGCAAGAAAGCAGGCCATCGGTAAAAACTGAAAAAGAGAGAAGGCACGCAAGCAGAGACGGACGGCATGGTAGTGATGGTGGTGATGGTAGTGGTGGTAGTGATGGTGCTGCTGCTGTCCTAAACGGATCCGCAAGCAGCCCTTACTCGCGAAAGTGAGCGTGCAACGCACTCGCTGACCACTTTGCGCGAACATAATGTGCTCGAAAAAACCGCTTTTCGCTGATGAGATTTTGTACACGAAAAAAAGAAGGAAATTTGAAGCTGGACCTGTGGAAATGAATATGTATCATCCTCTCGATCCAACGCGTTCGCTGTCTGTAAATACCTTTATATATTTATACCTGGAAAACCAGCTGGTGGCTACAAAAAGCTGGATAACGGACGCTTTGTCCGATTTTTTCAGAACTTGTGGACAAAACAAGGCAAGGCGACGGACGAGACAGTAGGATCTCAGAGTTTGCCTTTCTTGCGCCAGGTTGGTTTGTATGGGATTTGGATGCCGCAAGAGGCAGGTCAGCGAGCGAGCGAGCGAGCGAGTCAGCAGCTCAAAGCAAACAAACAAAACACGCTTTTGCACTGTTGTTGTTTGTGGCTACGCCGTTTTGCTCACCCACTTGCTTGTGCACGCACGCCTCACGCTCAACACAACCAAACGAACTGGCCTCGTTTCAAAAAGTGCCACAGGGAGTCCTGACCAGATGGGAACCGCCCCCGATGGCAAATGGCGGCGGCCCATTGGCTCGCTCCGCTCCATCTGGGCATCGTAAGGAATTGTCTGGAGACCGCGGCGGCTGTCTCTGTCTCTCTCTCAGACGGCTGTCGCACCGCTCTTTCTTGCTTTGCGTGCTCGCCTTGCGCGTTTTGTTTGTGCTTGTTGCCGCACCAGGAGGTTGGAGAATATTGTAGATTGATTCTTTTTTCGCATTCCACACAAAGCAAGCAATACGCAACAAGCAACGCGACTTGTGTTCTTGTTTGCACCGCGCAAAACAAGCAAAACAAACAACAATAACATTGCATTGTTGCGAGTACTTGCGCAACCCAACCCAGCAAGCACACAAGCACACGCGCAAGGCAAGTATACTACTCTCGTCACGATGGACTCGCTGCTGGACACTGACAGCAACCACCAGTTCGCGAGCGCGCGGCGCATGACGGCGCTGAGCGGCTGCTACGTGTCCTCGGACGCCGCGCCACCGTCGTCTGTCGGCACGGGCGACCGCTCCGTGGAACTAGCGGAGGACGAGGTGCGCATGCTCTCGGCGCTGGCGGACACGCTGCTGGCGCGGCTTAAGCGCTCGTACGAGACGCACGCGTTCGTGCACCACCTGCGTGTGGACAAGAAGCGCTGGAAAGCCATCAAAAAGCGCGAGCAGCTCACGGTCTACAAGCAGAAGGTGGCCGAGCCAGCAGAGGACAACGATGAGGATGCAGCAGACACAGTAGCAGCAGCACTAGCAGAGAGCACCGCATCCGAGGACGACGAGGGAATGCTACTCAGCGCGTCGCAAGCCCCAGCAGCTACGCTCACAAGCGGCAGCGGCGGCTTTGCGTCCAGACTCCGGAGCAAGACCAGGGCCAAGATCGACAACATCAGCATCAGCAACAGCAACAGCAACAGCAACAACAATAGCAACAGTACCAGTACTGCACAAGCCAAGGCACCGCAGCTCATGCTCACGGGCTGCATGCCCGGCCGCGTGCAGGATGCGCTCTACGGGCTCTCAAGCGCCACGTCGCTGGCCATGAAGTTCCGCAGCTCGTACTGCCAAGACGCCGTGGTGGACGCGCAGGTGCTCACAACGATCGAGGGTCCGAGTGTGGACGAGCCGTTTAGGTTCCTGGGGCTCAAGTGGGCACTGCAGAACCACCAGACGAGCTCGTCGACGCCGTCGACCGCGCACTTCTTCAAGAAGCGCGACGTCGTGTTCCTTGAATCCACGGGCACGACGACGCTCTCAAGTGGCGAGGTCGTGGGCTTCCACATCGTGCACTCAGTGCACCTCAACTCTCGCGCGCGCATGCTCAGTATCAACAGCCACAGCAGTAGCTCTTCAGTGGTACGCGCCAAGACGTCGATGGGCCACCTGTTCCGCCAGCGCGGCGCCAGCAGCGGTGACAGCGTGGATGTGTTCATGCGCGGCTACTACGACCCGAGCGGCGGCATGCTGCACTTCCTCGCGGTCAACCTCGCCGCGGAGATGCTGCTTCACTCTGCTACGAGCTTCTTCGAGTGCGCGCAGCTCAAGAAACTGTCTTGGGCCGCGCACCGCAACACACGGCAGCGGCGCGCGACCGCTGTGTTCAGGGCTACGCAGAGCAGTGTGCGCGGCGCAAGCGACGTGGGAGGCAACATGCTGCAGGAGATGGCGGCAGCGGCCCAAGAGGTCGACGCTGAAGAAGAGGAAGCCCAACATGGGAGTCAGAGCAACTTGTCCTCCTCGGTCTGCAAGATCTGCTCGCGCAGGTATGGGAAACTACTGCAGCGCGGCGGCGCGGCGTGCACGATCTGCGCGCAGATGGTGTGCTCGCGCTGCACGGTGGTGAAGAAGCTGAGCTTCACGCGCAACGACGATGACAGTGCCGCCCAGCAGCTCGCCGAGGATCTGGAGCGCAGCGGGATCAGCTTGAACTCGAGTCAGTACGGAGGAGGCACTACGACGGGATCCGTCAAGTCGTCGAGTTCATTGCGAGTGTCGACCCAGTCGCGCGTGCAGAAGGAAATCTGCCAGAAGAGCATGAATTTCTGCACAGCGTGCATCCTCTCGACCAGCAAGCAGAGCGCGGCGCACGTGGCGGTGGAGGAGATGCTCGAGCACCAGGCGGCCCTGGCGACCAGTATGAACTTTAGCGGTAGCATGCACTTTGGCAGCAGCCGAGGCACGAGCGCTGCGACGCCCCGTCAGGTGCTGGCGCTCGCGGCCGCGAACCTTCAGAACCAGCAGCAGCAGCAGAGACGACGCACAACCCGAACAGGCAGCGTGCAGTACTTTAGCACGACGCCGCGGGTCACATATAACAACAGCAGCAGCAATAGTGCGGCGACGACTCCAGCCGCCAGGACCCCAATCGCCTCTCTGGTAAGCCACCGCGAGACGAGCAGCAGCAAGACGCCGCGACCCAAGGCGTTCAGCACGTCGTCCACGTCGTCGTCGACGACGTCGAGCGTGATCCTCTACGAGGAGCCGACGATTTCTTCAGCAGTTGGCGCGTGAGCTACGAAAGAAAGAGATCCGCTGAAGTGGCTCCAGAGTGAAGCGAGGCTGCTGATGGACGGACTCCTTGGTGCCAGAGGAAGCGACAAAGGTGTATGGAACTCGAGAGGCGTGGCATTTAGTATTGATGATACGCCGAAAGAGAGAGCGAGAGAGATAGCCAATTTAATAGTTTGATAGAAATAAATATTTTCACTTGAAAAGAGCTGTTGATGTGTTGTTGCTTTCCAGGGACTACCATGGTAGATTTTGGCTGGAGGATTCAGATGGTGGTGGGTGTGCAAAGTTGGTGGAAGGGACTTCCCTCTATACAAGACACAACCTGGAAGCTCTTTGAGCTCTTGGTGAAGTCCCAACAACAATTCTCAAAGATCCTCTTGCTCATCAATGCGAAAAGCCAGATTGACTGTAGAGTTCCGACCCTCTTGTCGGTTGTACGAGTCGTTCTCATGACTGGGAAGAACGAGAAAAAGAACTTTGCGCTGTCCTGCCGATCGTAGTTCTACATCATCGATCAGCCGACGGGCGAATTTCGTGTGCGCCGTCTATCTCCTTCGCGATTGTGTGTGGACGATGCCAACCACCAGTAACCAGCAGCGAACCATCAGCCGCGCGCCGCACAGCACAGCGGCCGACCTTCACTTTGGGAGTGACTCAGCAGCAGGACGGACATTAACATTCCACGTGACACGCACAGTTCGGAAGCTTGGATGGATGGAGAAACGATATGCCCTCGATTGGTATAATAAATGCAAATGGCTGGGATTCATGCATAATGGACCGCAGATCCAGAGCAACAGATATCTATCAAGCAGATACAACACCCAGGAGGGCTCGTCAAATAGTAGAAACGAATGAATTAACCATGCACAAACCAGAGTGGACTTGCAAGCCACCGAATCAACAGATAGTTGACTCCTTCACACTATATCTGCACCTTTTCTAACATGATATTCTGCTGCAGCTAGATCTACCCGCCACTTATCAGATGTACAACTTGATTTCAATTTACCCTCGCATAGATAATTTCCTGATGGCAGTGGCACATTTTATAGCTATTATAATAAATCATAGTATCAGAAAGACAGCAGCAACTCTGTCTCAAAAATCTGAACCCACAAAGTGAAACCGTCAACTTGACACGCAACTCGTTGCGAACTGTACACCTGAGCTGCTTCAGCATGGTGTCTGTCTGTCCCACCAGACAGCAACTGAGTGGCTTTGTCAAGCGCCTTAAATAATTCCTGGCGCGTGGAAAGCTGTAAAAGAGACTCGAAGCAGTCTTTCCTAATACTGTTGTCCCCAGCCATACGAAGTGCAAAATGCACCCAAGCGTCTGGCAGGCTGCCACGAAGTGGAAGTATACTGCATCGTATTAAGACGCATTTCCGACCCTCTCACTTACAAATGGCCATTCGTCCAGATGCGATTCAATCCTACACCTCTGTGTGACGAATTGCGGCGGTGAACTTGATGCGACACATATGGATTGGTCCTTTGGTGGCGCTGGCTTTAGTAAAAGCGGGCGGTTGCATAGGAATGGACTCAATTTGCGCGCTGGATCGTTTTAAACCTGAACACTCCTGCGTCCATCAATAATAATGGTGAGTGTACAGTTCGTCGCCTGTTGGTTGAGAACAAAGCAAAAGTGATCCCATTTGCATTCGAGGTTGGAGTTATTATGAGCGAGCCTTCATCAGATATATTGTACACAGGCGACTTGCTCACATAAGGCACAAATGATGATAGCTCGCCATGATGGCACTTGTTTACACTCTCGACACCTTCGACAGTGGTGGGAAAGCACGACGGGGCACAGTGCGCGATGGCGACTGACACGTGATGTCACTCTCGCTCAGCGGAGCACTCTCTATTTATCCATTTGGTGCTGCGGAATGCGGATAGTTCGCGTCTAAAACAGAACAATTCGGATCATTTTCGTCTAAAACCGAGACAATTTGCTCAAACTCCCGCCTTTTGGTCGGGTTTTTGTCCGATCCAGCCACTGTCACGATGACACCTTCCATCGCCGCACCTCTGCCGAAATCCCACGAATTCCCTCCCATATCTGCTATCTTTACATATACCTACTTCATGGAGGCAACATGAGGTTTAGATTTGGCTTGTGAATACTGGAACTATGTTTTAGGATTTTTAACCAAGATAGACAGGATACAGCAAACCGCGCATTACTCACGCTGGCAGGATGGGCTTGAATGGGTGGGCTGACAGGCAGGTCAAACCACAGAACTGAACACGTCATGCAGGTCCAAATAGCCGAAATACACTCAATATAGCCTGTCCACGCCTTGCATTAAGATCCGAATAGCTCTTTTCACCAAATACCCATTCACCCGCGCTTTTTGTTATGGGGGAAACTCTGCAAAAGCAGGTGGCTTTTTGTCCTGTTCTGGCTTGTTGTCGGGTTGTCCTGATGCCAGCAATGCGGGCTCCGTCAACAGCAGCAGAGGAAGGCGTGCGGGCAGCAATCGCATTTCCCATACGCGCCGATACACATTCGCACAAGCGGAAGCCAAAGCGCTCTTCTATCGCTCTTCTCGCTCTCGCTCTCATCTCGACGGCAGACAGATCGACAGATTAACAGCCAGGCACATCACAGCACGAAGCTCTCTCTCTCTCTCTTCGTGTGTGTCTATCTGTGTGTACGTGTGCCCAGACTCGTGTCTCCTTCATTCGCTGCAGGTCTGCTGACCATAGAGAAACGACCACGTGGACGGACATCATCGGCACCAGCACCACCAGCAGCAGCAACAGCAACAGCTCAAGCAGCATGACGACGACGCCGGCCTCCAGGAAGCGCACGCTGACCAGCTCCGCCATGAATCTCTCGAGCCTCTCGAATCCGCCGCTGCACCAGGTCCCGGACGACGTGCCGCCGAATGACGCTAACGACCTGTCGCTCAAGTCGGGCAAGTCGTCCACGTCGCAGTCGGGGAAGTCACTGTCGTCGCGCTCGGGACGCTCGATTCCCAACAATCTGAGCACGAAGGAATACCACGACCGGTGCCGGAAAGTAGCCGAGGCGCGCGTGGAGGACATGGTGCACCGCCACCACAAGTTTCGTACGGAGGAGTCGAGCCGCATCGACCAGAGCCGCTGGAAGCTCATCAAGGATAAGAGTCACATGGCGTGCTACCGCAAGATCGGCAAGAGCGGGCTCGGACAAGTGCCCGACGTGCTCGCGACTGGAGTCGTGCCCGGTACGCTCGAAGACGTCCTGCATGGGGTTGTAAACCTCTCGACCGAGGCGATGCAGATCGAGAACGCGTACGCTGGTGGTGACATGGTGGACAACCGCATCCTGGTGACGCTGCTGGCGCCGACGATCAGCGATCCGTTCCGGACCATGACCATCAAGTGGGTGCTGCGCAACCACGAGGAGCTCTCGCGCCACCGGGACTACGTGTACCTGGAGTCTACCGGGATCACGACGGCACCTGACGGTGAGAGAGTCGGGTACCATCTCGTGCACTCGATCTCGCTGCCTTCGGCCCCCGAGTTCACAAAAGACACCAACATCATTCGCGGACAGATCTCGTCGTGCTACGTGTATCGCCAGCATCGACAGAACGGCGTCGAGGTATTCTACGCCGGCAACATGAACCCACAGGGAGGTACACGCGAGCGCCAGGCGTTGGTGATCGCGGTCGAGTCGATCTTGGCGTCGTCGAGCAGCGTGCAGTGCGCCATGATGAAGAAGCTCGCGTTCTCGCTGCGTACCAAGTCGCCGGAGAGAGAGCTGTCGGGACCGAAAGTGGGACGCTCAA
>JALBZD010000483.1:0-24980 GCA_038050675.1 Globisporangium cylindrosporum | reverse complement strand
TTGGATTAGAGCGTTTCCACAACGTTTCAGTCTCGAAGCAAAAAACGGCAAAGTTTTCGCAAATTTGTGGGTGTTCTCACAGCTTTGGCCAGCACTGTATTCACTGTGTGATCAATAACGTGCAACTATTTAGCTCATAACAGATCACAATCGTACATAGGTAGATACGTACTATACTTCCAAATCCCAAGTGGGGCGGTCCACCCACCTCCCCACACACGTGCACACTTCCATTTTTTGAAGACGGCAACAATGGCGCGCGTTGTTGGCGTCACGATGGCCATGCCAGACGGCAGCAATGCGCTGCCAGCAGCAGCGGCAGCGACGACGACGACGACGGCTTCGACCACTACAACGATCGCGACGCCTTCGCCCAGCGAAGACGCGTACCACCAGCTGCAGCAGTCGCCGGCGCTCCCGATGCGCCGGTACTCGGTGGGGAGAGGCCGGACTGGTCGCCAGAGCAGCAAGTTTGGCACCGTCAACTACTCGACCGACGAAATGCGCCGGCTGAACGAGAAAGTGCGCGCTGTAATGCCGCTCATTGGCGAGGACTGGCTGCATGTCGCGTACCAGTTCAACTACATGCGCCCCGAGTCAATCCCGTACCGAGAGGTCGAGAGTCTGAAGCGCAAGTTCAAGAAAATGTACTGTACCCGCTCGTCCGTGAGCGGCAAGCTTCCCGAGTACATCGAAGAAGCCAAGGAGCTGCGTCGGCTCATCAACCTGCGCTGCGAGAAGGCGCACCTGGACAACAGCGACACGCACAGTGACATGGATGCACAGGAGATGGCGACGGGACTGGAGCAGCAGCAACAGCAGCAGCAGGGTGGGAAGGCCGAGTCCTTTGCGGCAGCTCTGGTGGATGCCTCCCAGGGAGCTGCTATCACTCGCAGTGGCAACACCACGCCCAGCGAACATCAAGCTCATGCTAACGCTGGTGAGGCAGAGGCTTCCGAGATGCCTGTGGCCGCGCATACTGATGCGTCTAGTGTTGTTGTCGATGCCCTCTCTACCGACTCGCAGAGAGGAGGGGCAATTCAAGAATTGCCTCAAGAGCCGACGTCGACTCTAGCGAATCAGCAGCAGCAGCCGCAGCACCAAGATCTCCCAGCAACCTCTGAGCAACAATTTGGATCCGAGGCTGAAGTCAACGACTCGCGAGTCATCGCTGCCAAGCTGAGCGCAATGGAAGAGGAATATCGCCAAGCCATGGCGGCGAGACACCCTGCGCGGGAGTCGGTGGACAGTCTCGTATCGACCGCCACGAGTCTCATGGCATCTACAACCAGTCAGCAACAACTACAGCACCCACAGTCGCAGCAGCAGGTCAATGACATGGCGACCGTGTCGGCGGAATCGATCACGTCAGAGTCGACTTCAGGGATCATCTCGATGCTCAAGCACAGCATCGAGCGCAAGCGCCGTACCATGGAAGAGCAGATGCTCAGCGAGAGCGAGCGCGTGCGCAAAGAGCGCAAGAAGCGCAAGATGGAGCAGGTGCTGTACTCGATCCACCAGGAGCAGCGCGAGCGTGAGGCGCTGAACGCCAGTCTGGAAGCGACGACCGCCTCGATTCTCGGCGGATCCCAGCACTCTTCATGGATAGGAGCGACATCAGGGACTACTCCTGGTGCAGGATCCGTAGTACAACAATTAGCAGGAGTATCGGCACCACCACTGCCGCTTCCACCAGGAGCTCAGCTCACAGCTGAGCCGTCGATTGGCATGATGGAGATCGTGCTGCAGTACATGGTGGCGCAGCAGACGGAGATGGCGCAGCGACTCCAGGCTGAGCAGGAGCAGAGAGCGCGCGACCAGCAGGTGAAAGAGCAGCGGCGGCGTGAGAAAGAGCGCGCGCGGCGGCAGGAGAAGCGAGAGTTCATGGTCGTCATGGCGGCGGTGCTAGAGGACAGGTTCCCCGCCTCGCTCAAGCACCATCTGGAGGAGCCGTCCTTGGAAGACGAGTTTGTGGAAGAGACCGGCGGCAATGGCGAGGATGAAAGTGGTGATGGCGATGGTAGTGGCGATGATAACGAAGTGTCGAGACAGACGAGCTCAACTAGCACAGAGGAAGCAGTCGCGGAGCGCTTTGAGAACGACGGGATTGAGCGTCAAGCCAGCAACGAAAGGAGCGAAAGCAACCACGACAACGAGCCGACTCTGATTTGATGGCAAGGGGTTAGTTTTTGTTAAGGAATGCGAGACACACTGGTCGCCATCTGCTCTTTTATTCACAATGTGGGCAAACTGTTGCTGTTCATAAAGTCTCCGAGTGTGCTGCCCACCTTTCGACATTCTCACTGGACTGATAGAGGAGCTCCATTCATCTACCACTCGACTCTTTTCCTTAGGGCAAATCTAGAAATCCTGGTCGGAATCCGAGTTCGTCTCAGAGCCCGACCCATGGGATCCAGACTGCGAGCCGTCCGAGTTGCCCTCGGAGCCGGACTCGTCATCGTTGTCGATCAGCTCTGCCGAGTCTGCGACAGACACTTGGTCCGAGTCCGAACCGCTCTCGCCGTCATTGCCGAGGCTCTCGTCGCTCGAGCCGTCGTCGTCGTCACTGCCGCTCTCATCGGATCCGCTCTCGTCATCGACCACTTTCTTCTTCGCGCCTGCACCTGCTCCTCCTGCTCTTCCATTGCCGTTTGCAGCTGCACCTCCAGCGCCAGCTGCAGCGCTGCCTTTGGGTTTCTGGTTACTGTTGCTTGCTCGTCTCCCACCATTGTTACTACTTGCGTTTTTGCCGCCTGCTCCACCCGCACCGCCCTGGTTGCTGTTGTTGTCCGTGGCGTCGAGCAGCGAGTTCTCAATCTGGTCTTCCTGCTCACCACGCAGGATCGCAAGCTCGTCGTCTCGGAATTTCTTCTGCAGCTTCTTGAGTGACCGATCGTTCTCTGCGAGCTTCTTCATCTCGCGGCTGTTGTGCAGATCCAGCTCGCGCTGCAGGTAGTCGAGATTCCGGAAACGCTCGCAGTAGATCTGTATAAATGCGTACACACAGAACAATGTTTTAAAATCAGATCTGCAGCATATCCTCCTGGGTCAAGGGTTACCAGCAACATACCGCATACTGTCGCTCCAATTCCTTCTCGAGCTTCTCGTACTCATCCATGAACGCCGGACGCACGTGCTGCAGACTCTTGAGACGCTTCTCGCTTCGCTCGAGGTCTGTTTGCGCTTTCTTGATCTTGGACGCGAGCGCTTTCTCCTCGGCCTCGAGCTCTTCACACTGGCGCTCGGTCATCTCGACACTCTCCTGCGTGTTCTGTAAGATCTCCTTCACACTTCGCTCCAGGTACTTCTGCTCGCTCGAGTTCTCGCTGTTGTTCGAGATCGCATCGAGAAACCGCAGCGCTTGCTGCCTCGAGTCGCGCACGTCGAGCTCGGCTTCGAGTAAATCGTAGAGCTTCGCGCCGCTCTGCGTGATGTCCGAGGTGAGCTGCCGGGTCGCCTTGGGGTCCTTCACTCGCGAGCCCAGCAGGCTTTTCACCGACACGTCGTCATCGTCGTCGTCCGCCTCGAGTTTGGTGACGTCGATCCGCGACGCCTCGTAGAGCACGCGCGCGAGCTTGATGAGCTCTTTCACCGCAAAGCCGTCGGCGGCGTAGAGCTTCTTCGGGTTGAGCCGGATGCGCGCCTTCGCGAGCACTTCGGACGCGATCTGCGTCAGGAACTCGATGCGGTCCTCCTCTGTGTCGATCTCCTCCGTCACGCTCGAGCTCGGGTCGTACTTTTTAACCATCCAGTAAAGCATGTCGGACACGAGCTCGAAGTTGGGCTTGCGGAAGTTCTCCATCGAGATCGGTCGCGGGTACCCGAGCGCGCGCATCATCTCCGTCAGGTTGCGCAGCTCGCGGAACGACATCTTTGCGTGGTCTGTCCTGCCTCGCTCTTCTCTTCTATTATATTGAATGACTGACTGAGTGCCTGAGTCTGGCGACCCCAGATCGCCCCATACGCGCGTCTTCTCAAGCCCACCGTTGCTTTGCCTGCCTACCGCCTCTTCAAGCGGCGCGCCAGATGCCGTTTCATGAGTTTCCGGTTTCGATATCTGGGCTCTCTCACCTCATTCGCCCAGAAAATGGTAGATACGGTGACGCACCTGCTGCTTACTTAGTGACGCCTTGTTGCGCTCTTTGCCGAGTACCGCGCAAGCATGGTCGCGTTGCCCGACACGCCGCCCGTGTGCACGTACATGAGCTCTTGTTCACCGCTATTAGTGGGATCAGCATTACCAACATTGCCTTCTTGATGCGTATCATCATTGTGCGAGGACTGCCCAGTCTTGCCCAACAGCAACGGGAGCGTCGTGTCGTCAAACATTGTGTGCCACGCGAACGCGCCGTAGATCAAATCGAACTCGATGCCCGTGGCGCTCAGAAGCTCGTGGTGGATCTCGTATAGTGGCCACCACAACCTTCCAAAGCGCGATTTCCGCTTGGGCACCAAAATGGTCGGGAGCTTCAGTGTCGAATCGCATTTTAAAGCGCGTAGTGATGCGTCTTTCTGCACCAGGTCTTCAAACTGCTGTTCGAGATACGCGGCGTCGCCCACACACGGGACCGCATACAGCTTCGCAACTGATGCGTCCAGGTGTTGCGCCATGTAGAGCGCTGTGGTGCCAGTGCCGCAGGGCACGACCACAGAGAAGAGCTTCTCGGGATGCGTGAGGCGCTCGCTTGCGATGTACGCGTTGATCTCGTGCGCGAGCAGCGCGAGACCTTGCTGCGCCTGCTCAAACGCGGCACCTTGTGGGATGTGCACCGCGCGCTTTTCGTAGTTCTCGATGTTGTCTGCGAATTCGCTCAGAGCAGAAAAGTCTTTCGTTTGCGCCAACGCGTGGTACAGCTCGGACGACAGCTTGATGTGCTGCATGCCCAGCTCCAGTGCCAGCGCGAGGTTCCCATGCGGTCTGGCGATTGCAGTCAAGTCAAGAGAGCATCCTCCCTCACTTTCGTTTGCTATCATTGTGGTCGTACCTTGAAGTTGCAGGCCGCGACTAAAGTAGGTGAACGGGACTCGCTTCGCATGGGCGAGCTGCGCGATCGCGAGCATCGCATTGCTCTGTGTTCCGCCGAAGCTGAAGAGATGCGCGTCTACATGTTGACATTTACACTACTGATTAGCTGCGGCTCCATAGATGCTTGTACTACACTCATGACGTAGCTTTTCATTTCTTACCTTTGTAGAACTCATCGTCCTGGGCCACAAACCAGTGCAACTTGCGCATCTGTAGACATACACGCACAGACACATCGTTGCACATGTACACACGCATATTAAACACAGCTGTAAGCTTGCTTGCAGAACACACACGTACATGTACACTGAAATAGAACACTTACCTTGTTGCCGGCCAAGTGGAAGACATCGTCGCGCTTCACGTGCACGCACTGATCGCGGAAGTGCACGCGCGTCACTGGCGATTGCACGCTCACGTCTCGCTGCAAGCGCGCGTGCTGAGGAGCCACAGATGATGACGACATCGACGTCGCTAGCATTCGCTGGGTCAAATACTGATGCTGCTTCGACAGCGCAACGGAAGCCGCCGCCACTTGCTTCTTGCCAGATTGCTTCATCACCTTCAGTCTTCAATTTCGCTTGCAATGAGAGGGCCTTCAAGAATAAGGGCTTATTCTTGGACGCCCCTCTTTCCCAACTGTGCTGTTTCTTGTATGGGAGTTATGTCATATAGACTTCCTATTCACGCCGCTAAACCCTCGTACAAGAAGCGAAGCTGGCCTCAACCCAATTTGGCTCGGTTTTGGCGAAAAGTGAAGTAAGCGTTGCGATGCTCTCTCCATTCAAGAAACTCGAGCCAACTGCTGTTTGCCAAAAGTGAGGCTGACCCCAAACTCAAATTGGCTCGAATTTCTCCAAAAGTGAGTCCACGAGAGGCATGTCATTCACTCTTGGCCTTGAGCATCACTCTTGACTTGAGATTCCATCATCAAGTTGACGTGTCGTGATTTCCACATCAATCATGAAGTAGACGTTTTTGTTCAACTACAACTGTTGGCGTCTTGAATAGAGAAGAATCTGGGAATCTTCTCTGTTCAAGACACCGTCGCGGCGTTGTATCCTCTATACAGAGACAACACGGTATATTCTAAACAGGTCGCGCGAAGGTTGCTCGAAAGCTTGTTCCATCCTCTTCTGGGTCAGCACGTTGCGCGAAAGTTGCTTGAAATGTTTGCTTCCTTGTTTGTGTTGCTTTTTTTGCGTCTGCGTGGGTTTCACACTCGAAAGCGGACTATCCGCAGAAGAAAGGCAACCCAGCGCGCGCGCACTCAACGGAGAAGCAGCAAGCAGCATGCGGCGCCTCAGCTCACGAGGTATGTGCGGCATAATGATACACAGTCAGCCACTCGCTGTGTATGTGCATGTATATGTGAGGCTCACGCTCGGTATGGTTGTGTACATGTATGTGTGTTTAATCAGCGGGGAAGAACTTCTCGATGAAGAGCGAGGAAGACATGGAGGAGCTGATGCAGACGCTCGTGGCGCAGATCCAGGTGAAGCTCAAGAACGAGCTCAACCTGCGCGAGATCTTTATCCCGAACTCCAAGGCCGAGGCGCGCTGCAACATCTTCGTGTCCCCCAACTACGCCACGTGCCCCAAGCTCTGCGTCTTCATGCAGCCCGGACAAGGTAGGTTGAGTAGGAAAAGCAATGCAGACAGGTCGCTCTCACGTACGTGGTCCGTGTAACTGACTGTTTTTTTTAATACAGGCATGCAGCCGGGGATATGGAGCCGCACGATCCACCCGAAGACGGGCTTCCAGGGCTCGATGATCCCGTACTTGAAGACCGCGATCCAGGGCGGCTACGGGGTCGTGATCTTGAACCCGAGTACGAACTCGGCGATGATCGACGGCCACCGCGCCAAGATCCTGCACTCGTCGACGCCCGAGGACCATGTGTCGTACGTGTGGAAGAACTACATCATGCCGAACGCCGCACAGGAGATCAGCTTCATCGTGCACGACACTGCGGGCATCCTGCTCAAGACGTTCCTCGGCACGCTCTCGTCGAAAGATGAGGTATCTTTTCGCGTATTACATGCGATACGTTGCTATTGAGGGACGTGGGATGAGCTGACGCGTTGCGTTGTTTGCTATTGTTTGTAGCGCCGAGTTGGCGGCATCGCGTTCATCGAGTCGGCGCATCAAGTCAGTTCAGGGGACACGAACAATGTTCGTCACCTGCTGCGAGAGAAATCTGTCAACTTTGAGGCATCGACTGAGCCGATGTTCGCGGTGATCGGGTCCTCGAAAGCGCGCCTCGGGTGCGTATCGCTCTCCGTGGGGCGAACGTCGGGCGAGGCCAACAACCGAGAGTGGACCGTGCACTCGGTGCAAACGTCTGCGTTTGTGTTTCTGCAGTCGATCATGAACGGCATCGAAGAGTCACTGCATGCGATTCGCGCGACGTTTCCTAATAAACTCGTCGTGACAATCAACCGCGCGAGACTCACAGGTCAGCCGTACAACAATCCGTTTGCTGTGATCTACTGCGTGGGGCAGAAGAAAGAGACGGTCGGCAGCCACAAGCACACGATGGACCCGGAGTGGAACCAGACATTCTCGTTCCCCGTGACGTCAAGCGAAGAGTCGGTTATCGTGATGGTGAAGGACCGCACGTTCCCAATGAACTCGACGCTCGGCCAGGTCGTGATCAGCATGAGCGAAGTTGGGCTCAATCGCGCCGAGCGTCGCTGGTTCGCACTCCGTGATGAGAAAGTGACGACGCTGCACGGGAATGGCGAGGTGGAGCTGACGCTCGAGTGGGTGCACGACACATTTGTGGCGCGATCGGACTCGGTCATGCGCGAGAACCGCACAGTCAACCCAACGGTGCTCAACTCGAGCAGAGGACGGAGCAACAACCCGACGTCAAGCGGCGGTGACGACGGCTGCTACATGTGCAAGAAACCGTTCGTGCTGCATCGCAAGCGCTATTGCCGCATGTGTCTGCGACTGGTGTGCACGTCCTGCTCGGAGCGACTTTTCCTGCCAGGCTTCAGTGAACCGAAGCGTGTGTGCTCGGGCTGCTGTGATCTGCAGATGATGCTTCACAACAAGATGCCTCGCATGGGACCTGCAGCGATGGGCCATCTCGGCCACGCAGGAGCGACACCCCGACAGCAGCAGCAGCAAGTGCCGTCGGAAGAGAAGCTTGCTGAGTACAACCAGCGCATGGAGGCGATGCGACAGCGCGAGCTCGCGAAGGAAGCGGAGAAAAGACCGCTGAACATTGAAGACTTTGACCTGATGAAAGTGGTCGGACGTGGCGCGTTCGGCAAAGTGCTACTGGTGCGCAAGAAAGACGGCAAGAACGCAGGTCATATTTATGCGATGAAGATTCTCGTGAAGGCGCACATCGTCAAGAACGACCAAATCGAGAACACGAAGGCGGAGCAGCACATCCTCAAGGAGATCAACCACCCGTTCATCGTGCGTTTGCGATACGCGTTCCAGAACCCCGAGAAGCTGTATCTGATCATGGACTACTACCCTGGTGGATCCATGTTCTACCATTTGCGCAAGTCGAAGCGATTCACTGAGGAGCGAACGCGACTGTACATGGCGCAGCTGCTCACGGCGCTGATGCATCTTCACAGCAAACAGATCGCCTACCGTGATTTGAAGCTCGAGAACATCTTGATGGATCCGAAGGGTAACATCGCGTTGACCGATTTCGGTCTCTCGAAAGAAGGTCAGGTGATTGAAGGAGCGATTCGCGCATCACAAGCTGATTCGGGCATGAAAACCATCTGTGGTACTGCTGAGTACATGGCGCCGGAGTTGCTGCGTCACCAGCCGTACGGGAAAGTGGTAGATTGGTGGAGTTACGGTATCCTGCTTTTCGAAATGCTCACTGGACGAACGCCGTTTGTCGACCGCAACCGTCGACAGATGTTCAAGAACATCATGCAAGCGGAGGTGATCTACCCGTCGCACATCTCCCCCGTGGCGCGTTCGCTGATCTCCAAGTTGCTCAACCGAGACCCTGCGCGCCGTCTAGGAGGCGGACCGAACGGCGGACGCGACATCATGGCGCATCCATTCTACGAGTCCATCGACTGGGACAAGCTGCTGCGCAAGGAGATCGTGCCTCCGTTCTTGCCGGACGTGACCAGTGTGGATGACATCACCAACGTGCCGGAGATGTTCCAGAACATGGCAGCTGTGGACTCGCCCGTGAACAAGAAGAACGGAGAAGGGCACCACTTTGAAGACTTTTCGTACCAGGAAGAGACGATGATCCGGTCTTGAGGGGTGTGTCCAGGTGGCGAGGCGTTGTGTATTCTTTGATTTATCGCGCGGGATATTTTGTTTTTGTATTGAGAAAACGGACCTGGAGCTCGGAGGAAGATTTGGCGTTCGATTCACCTGTGTATCTCTCAGGTTGGTGCCTTCTGGTGTGTATGATGCATGCTGAACCTGAGCGAGAGAAGAAGAAACTGGATGAGATGACAATGAGATGTGATGGCCACCTATATAATAATATATTGACCTCGACAGCAGAGTCTGTCTGTGCCTTGCTTCGCATCGCTCTATCACTCGCCTTCCTTCACCGTTTTCGCATTCTTGCGCGGAGAATTTGTTGCTTCATCATCATCATCTTGAGTTGCTTCGTAATGAGAGCGTTTGTGCGACGGAGGGAAACTGGGACCGATGATCACCGGTTCTTCAGCAACAACTTCAGTGGTCATTGACGTGCTGCCACCGTCGCTGCTCGCGCCGTTGGTCTCACTGCCCCCTTTGGTCTCATCTTCCTGTTTACCATCCTCCACCACCATTTTCTTTTGCAAATGTGGAGGCAGCTGTGGGCCAATCGAGCCTCTGTTCGAACCCTTCGGTGACGATGGCTTTGTCTTCTCTTCACGCTGTGGAGGAGGCAACGATGGACCCTGAAGACCACGCACAGCAGCTCCAATGGCGCTCTTCCCCTTGGAGGAGACCGCAGTAGTACAACGCAATTTCTGACCGTATTCTTGCAGCTGGCGGCGGAAACTGGCGTTTGGGTTTGCCTAAATACACACATAAATAAACAATACAAGTGAGTTTAAATAATACCTCAATGCAATATCGAAGAAGATGTAAGTATTAGCATCTCTTTCTCTACATATAAAGGCTCACCACTGGTCGCTTCTCGGTAACAAACTGTAGCGCTTCGTCAAAGTTCATACCCTTGATCTTCATCAGATACGCGATGACCATCGACGTCGAGCGGCTGACGCCTTTGTTGCAGTGCACGAGGATGCGGCCTGTTGTTGATATTTGTTTTGTTGTTGTCGTTCCGATACAAAGTATCAAGTAGACGCTTGAACCCAGTTAGCGCATCGACAATATTGGCATACGACCTACACACGACACAATATTCCACAGTCCCCAAAAGCTGTTGCTTACCATAGTACTTGGCTTGGTCCATGAATGCGATGCAGCCTTCGAGCACGCCCGAGATGTCTTCCGCCTTGTTGTCGAAGATCGGGCATCTCCGGTACCTATGCAATGCGACAGGTGAGCGAGTGTGGACATCGTAGAGTGGCAAATATATGGAAGATGCGCCGCGTACGTGAGTTTCTTGTCCTTCTCGAAGAAATTCGGTACGCCTGCGACCGGATCCATAGTCTTGGGCGGCGTCACCTGCGCTTTTGGATCACACAAACGCCAACACAAAGCAACATGGAACGTCAGAGATCGCTCAATCACTTGAAGAGATACAAACAACTAAGAGAAAGCCCGTCGAGCAAGCGGACTTACATTGAGGATGTGTGTAATCTGGAGCTTCTCGAGCAGCGCTCGGTCGCGCGCGTGGGCCTTGGAGCCGAGAAACAGGTGCGCCAGGATCGGCGTTGGCTGCGCGTCACCCGCCATTGCTTGCTTCTCAACTTGTGCGGAAAGCTGTGCGTTTTGTGTGTATTCTTTTTAATAGGCCATCTATGCTGAATGAAAGGATTGAATTTTTTGGCTGCGTGAGAAGGGCCACAACAAATACTCTTCATAGTCAGACCGCTTTTACCACACTTGACCCACCGTCGACGCCAAGAGAGATCAAGATATCAATTGATCGGCGCTCATTCAAAATCTCTGCCCATTTATCAGTATCAACATGGTGATTCAGCTCCATTCACATATATGATGAGACGCTCACTATTCGTGCAGTCAGTCTCTCACGAGTCGTCGTTACTGGTAAATTGCTGCACCAGAGTCACCTGGACCTTCGAGGGCTTGCTTTTCTTCTTCTTCAAGTCACTAGTAGGGCGGAAGCCGGGAACGATACCCTTCATGTTGCCTTTGTCAGAAGTCGAATTCCCACTGCTGGCAGAGTTTCCAGACCCTCGCGAATCTCCTCCTGCGGATGTCATCGAGGTAGCCGTTGAGTCTGTCGCTCGATCATGGAGTCGGACGATCTTCGGGATGATCATGAGCCCCATCACGGTCGCAGTCGACGCCAACAGCAGGAGCGAGAAGAAGAGGTAGAACTTGATTGCCGGCAGCTCCACCAAGTACGCGAGCGCGAGGATGATCACGCTCGTGAACAGCACGACAAGTCCCGACGCGAAGATCCAGATCGACTCCTGAAAGTCCGACGACACCTTGCGGATGAGGAATGAGAGATAGAGGCCCGTGAAGAGCAGCACGGCTTTCCAGAAGATCAGCAGCGCCGTGAAGATGAAACTTGAGGATGTGCACCGCAGACGCTCGACCGGGTCACCTCCAATCTCGGGCATCTTTTCGTCAACTAATTTTGCCATTGGCGGGTCCACGATGACCCACGTAACGATGATCACAAAGTCGATCAGGAGGAACACCCCCAAGATCTTGAACATCGTTCTAGTGGACAGCACCACGCGCTTCATGGCACCAGAGAGGAATACGCGGTACACGCGCAGCGTCTTGACCACGAGCGAGCCAAAGATGAGCGTGAACCCGTAGGCGATACCCGACGCCCGAGTAGAGCAAAGCGTATCGGTCGGCGCACCGGCGTGCGACCAGACGGCGCCGCACACAAGGATGCCACCGAACAAAAGCACGAGCAGGAACTGATACTGCGACCGTTTGATGATCGGCTGCTTGCGGTTCCAGAACACGAACATCATGGCAATGGAGAAGATGACACTCAGCACCAAGGCGATGGCCACCGCCATGGTGAACCGCGGGTCGCTCTTCGGCACGTAGTCGCACTCGAGCAGCACGGACGCAGGAAGCGGTATGCCACCTTCGCATTCTGCCGACAGCGACGAGTTGCTCGGGTCTGGGATCTTCCAGCGGTACTGCGCTTCGCGCTTCGAGCTGGTCCGATCGCATGCTGACACGTTGTATGTATAGAAGGTCGGGTCACACGCCGGTTTGCCTATGCTGATCCAGAAGATCCAGATCAAACGGTTCGCCATCAGCCACTCGCAGGACTTGCTGGTGGTGAGCGGAGCTGGGGGCGTGAGGATCCCGCCGTCGCAGTTGTGCGGCATGGAGCTGTTCTCTGGGTTTGGGTAGAGCCATCGTGAGTGCACGACCCGTGGAAATGAGACCGTCGTGGTGCCGTTGCAGCCGTCGTAATCGTGCGCGATATAGTAGTAGACATCGCATGCTGGCAGGCGGCCGAGCCAGAGGCTCCAGACCTGGTAATTGGTGCGCAGCCAGTTGCACGCCGAGGTGAACATCACGTCTGGCACAGGAGGACTTGCCTTGGCGAGGTCCACGGAGCTCTTCATGAGTTCACTAAGCTCGATCTCATTGAAGCCCATGCGTGAGATCAAGCTGTTGATGAGCGTGAGGTCCTGGGTCAACGTCGCTGAGTACTTCTGGAAGGACGAGATGGGGAAATCCACGCGCACGGGGTTGTCGGTCTTAACGCCGTTGGCGTGTTCACCAAACGTGCCTGTGTTGAGCAAGCTCTCCTCGGGCGTTGAGCGTGGGAGCATCACACGTTCAAAGAGCCCGTCGAACTCGATGTGGAACGTGTCGGGCTCGAAATGGTGGAACACCACAGGCTTGCCGCTCTGCTGGGCTTCGAGCGCGTACGCGACGAGCTGCGTGTACCCGAGGAAGCAAAAAGTCGCTGGGATGTCGTTGTTCTCCAGCACCGCCTGGATGTACGCGGGTTCCGCGGCGGCACTGATCATCGAGATGAGCAGACAGGCTTTGCTCTCCTTTTCTCGCTTGTAGCACGCGGCGGTCTTGGAGCACGAGTCCTTGCAGCCGAGCGTCCCATCTTTGCAAGCCACCTGCGCGGGCGGGTAGTACTTGGCGTTGCTCGTGAGCGCTGAGACGGGCAGTTTGCTGATGAGCTGCTCGTTGGACTGGTAGTCGCGCCAGAAATCCGCGGCGAAAGTCGGGCTGTTCTTCGTCAGGTCCACTCCGTTGTTGATGAAGTCGACGGTCGTGTAAAGCCCCGAGCGACCAGAGTACCCGATGCTCCCCGAGCTGTAGGACTCATTCGAGTAGATCGCGTATTTCTTTATCGCGTCGATGTCGGTCTTGACCTCCATGTTCACGTGCACAGGTGTGCACAGTCCAGCGCCGACTGAGGACATGCGCTGCGCCATCAACTCGTTCTCGTTGACGCGAAAGAACGACACTTCGTAGCCAAACTAAAGTACCAGCAAGCAGAGCGAAACATGTGAGAAACCTCGGACCTACCTACAGTGACATTCAGTGCGTGACTCACTAGTTCCTGCGTGATGATGGAAAACACCATCGTCGTGAGTTTGGCGGACTCGCGGGACTTGAGCTCCACGACGAGCGTCCCGTTTACTCGTCCGGGATCCATGACCTTACCCAGGTCGTCCAGTATGGCGTCGGCGCCATAGATCACCGAGTTTGCCGGTTTGCAATCGTCGCGATACAGTTGAGAGGTTGCAAACGCAGTGCGTGGATCGGTAACCTACAACAAAAGAACGTTGATCCACAATGAGATCAGTAAGTGGCTTGTAAGCCAAGAGGATTGCATGACGGGCAAACTACTCACTTTGAATCGAGGAACCTTAAGCGCAGCGTGCAGGTGCGGATGCACGAGCCGACCGCGAGCGTCGCGCTGATACCTCGAGACCGAGAGCTTGTCCTCGATTTGCTTCACCCAGGCTTCGTCCAGACACGTCCCGAGGAAATGATTGGGGGCGGTCGCCGCGGCGACAGTGGCTAGCTGTACATACTTCAGTACGACATGTGGGCGGAAGAAGAGCGAGGTAGATAGATCGTCAGAGAGCTTGCCCGACAAGTAGGCGCAACAAGTATCTACCTTGTTAGTCACAAACCTGGAAGAGAATCTGCGCTGCGGTGAGCGTCAGCAAGAGCGCAAGATGGTTGACGCGCAGAGCGTTCATCCCTCGAATAGCTAAGATGAGTGTGAGCGCGACCAGAGTTTCCAGTTGGTCCTTGAGCGTTCCTCGTTGCTAAGGCTCTCTTTTACTTTGTTGATCGACCGAGCACGAAACACGAATGCTGGTGAAGAACTCGAGATGATGAGAGAGGAAGCGGAATTCCAGGTTCTCTTTCACTCACAAGGCTGAGATTTGAAACGCGATCATTGAAGCGGTGGTGTGCTGTTATTCAGGGCTAATATTATCTACTGCCCCGGCAAAAACGGTCGAGTGGCTCATCGGTTTTCTCTTGATAGAGCACAAGCAACCGTTGCCGAGTGAGCGAGCGCCTAATGCCGAGTGCTGTCGTTCGAAGGTTGGCGTAACACATAGAGAAAGAGAATAGCGAGCTATTAGCTTGCCCTCAATTCTTTGTGGTCTCCTGCCTACGCCATGGCCATGGCATGAGGTGGGCTCCAAACTACATTTGATACATTTTGCTACCTTAAGCACATCAGAACTACGATCTAGAGACTGTCACAAAGCCCTCGAGCCTTCCTTTCCTGACCTCTCAAACAGAAATGTTGTCTCTGGTGGACTCATTGTTCATGCAAGTGAAGGAGGAGCAAATAGTGAAGTCACAGCTACAACCGAGAGACTACTATTGTTCCACCTTCGACAATGGAGTTCTTATCTATCCAAACAGTTGAGGGGAATCGTGTGCTTGGACCCGCTACCTGCAGTTGATGCATCAAGACACATGCGCGTGTGCGTGGGATTATTCAGTGCCAGAGAACCAATATGCTACAGTCTCAATTCTTTCTAAACAACTGTGAAGCACCCAGGGTTTCCTTGACTGGGACCTTTAATGTCAAGGTGTGCATGAGCTGGTGGCGTGGGCAATGTTTGCTGATCCTGCGTTCTGTTGGCTGTTGAATGGTCAATCTCAGTCGCGACTTTTCAAGCTCATCAAACGTCGTTCTTTTGTCCAATAAAATGCAGGCGAAGAGAAACAAGGAAACACAAATTGGGCAAAATGGTTATCTTGTTGGACGCACAATATCTCTGGAAATGCATATTTAAGTGGCATTAATTGGCAATTCACACATTTACCTTCTTTTCTACTTGGTTTTCTACCGTAGACAATCTCAATAACTTTGATGGTCGTATTGGACCCTACTCATCGACTCAGGATATCAAAGGCACTGAAAGTCCGCTTCTGGATTGGATACCTCTCCTAGTACGGGTTATATAAGTAGATGCAGCTTTTTTATTTATCCTACTTTGTTTTTCTGGTTGTACGCGGTTAAATCATCTACTTATGCCTTATCAAATATTCGCGATGCCAACAGAATACTTCATACTTTGGCGCAACGAACATTCCCACATGTATATTGTTGTGTGTACAAGCTGATAGACCCCCTCCCTCCCTCATCATTCATCCGATGCATTCTGATGGGTAAGTGAAGGTTATCTGTGTGACAACTCTTCATTCTTTATTGTGGTCTTTGTAATACTCGATGTGCAAAATTTGAAACTGATCATGAAGTAAATTACAACACATCATTGGCACACAGAGACCCAAATTATAGTTAGAAATGCCTCAGAAATTGTTTTTGGTGAGAAGCTTGTCTTGTGTGCCTCACTGACCGTACGTACACAAGATCTTTTCTGTAGTATTTCTTCTCCACTTGATTTTTTCGTAGGCTTGCTCGGCGCGCATGCGTCAGATTGTAATTTGACGTTTGGTTGTGAACATCTACACCATTTCAAAGTGGCGTCCGTCAAGGCGGAGAGTAAGTTACCTGCATCAATCTTTCTTGATCACCACATTCTTCAAATAAAGAACCTGGAGCTAAACTTACTGGTTACCCCTCATTGAAAGCGGCAAGGCAAAACGTTCGAGGTGATGCTGCATGTCGCCACATAGCTGGTCAACATCTCCAGAATTTTTCTACATATGAGCGATCGGCGACAGAGGAAGATTTGTTTTCGAAACGCCTGGACCAGTCTCATTGTAGTTTGACCTTGAAGTGGAATCGACATCTTCTGACTACGCGCTAACCGCGTTCATATCCGCAGCAGTATCATGGGTGTCATAGTGTGATCGCAATGCACACGGTTGTAAACGTGAACCCGACTTTAACGTGGTCAAGAGCCGATCTAATCGATAGAATATATTTACCTTCATTACTGGAGACCTTGGATGCTGGTGAAGTAGCCCAACATCAGAAATTTTAGGTCTGGACTGTTGAAAATGGAGGGGGTGAGGAGATGGGAGAGTGCAGCAGCGAGCAGTAAGGACTGGTCGTATCCGGCAAGAAAAAGTTTTGATTGTTCAACATGTCATCGCTTTCCTTTTATATGCAAAAGATGTGTGCAAGTATTGAACATTGCGTGCTTCTCCGTTGCAAAAAGTGTACGCAATTCCGATAGTCATTCAAAATAATACACCGAGAACATCTTTGACATTAGATGGAAACAAGCGGCTTGTGGCGATCGCTGTCGGGTACCATCAGCGCGGGCAGCGAATTGCGAAAAAAAGAAGAAGTGCTTGACATGCGCGACGCGAGGGTCTCGCACTGTGACAACACGTTCGTTCCCTTCGACGCGAAGCCATGGAAGTGTAAATGTAATTTATAATTTCACAAGGCTTCACATCGATCATCTGATTACGTTGCACTCGTGTGCAACATAAACATGGGCTGGCCAGCCACGGCAACAGAGTTTCGATCAGCTGCCAGATTTACATTGGGAATGCACCACTTCACCTTCGCAACTCTCCATCGACATATACCAGCCGTCGAACACTCTAGATTAATGCTACTATCGTTCATGGAAAGTAGAATTATGGCTCGAGAAAAGACAACTAGCGCACGCGTATACAAGTTCATTCCCGATTTTGCTCTCTGCCCACTACCGCAAAGCCAAGGAGTATCTGTGTACGAGCAAGAGTTCAGCGGTTAGAAGATCATCATCGTGGTCGATATCGCGCCTGTTCCTAACCAGGCGGAGCGCGTATACATGAGAACGATGACTTGGTGCTGCTTCGCTTTGGACCCTACTCTCCAATGTGCAATTCGATCGAAGGGTTGTTGTGCAATATCCTTTTGTATTATGAGTTGTGTGAGTACGTGAGTTGCGAAATTGAATGCTTTTTTTTACAAGCTGCTTCAGCCATTTCAAGGCGCGAATCAAGGCGTTCCTGGTGCGGGAGGATATGTTCGATGCCGGCTCCTTCTTTTCGCTGACTGCGCGCTGCATGGATCTATTTGAGCAAGCTATTGCTTACACCATGCCATTCGTCGACAATGTTCGCCTTTCATGGCGGATGGCTTTGCGCCGCCAGATTCCAGTTCAGTGTGTTGTTGTTTTCTTTTTCCACCTTGGTTTTCCACCTTGGTGTTTATCCAAAATATATCTTTCGTAAGCTTCATATCGAGATTTTTTTTACAAGTAACGCCAGTTTGCTCGGGTCTTCCTTGGGGGAATGAAAATTGAAATTGGTTCGGCGAGGGGGGTAGCTTGGAGTGATGCTGGTGGATTCGAAAGTGGGCGAGGGAGAAACACGAATGCTCCAACGATGGTGGATGGTGTTGTTGATGTGAAGCTTCAGGTTACTACTTGGAGTTTCTGGCTCCCTTCTTTGTCCCTCCAGACCCAGAGCTGATTGCTCCAAATGACTCGAGATAATCGAACTAGCTAGAGTCGACCAAGTAGGTGACTGGCCGGCTATTCCTGACGAGGTGTGGTCGATTGACTCTTCCTTCTCCATCAGCAGTATCAGCGTCTTGACTCGATAGCAGCGAGGGCAATCACAATGTAGGTCATTTCCAAGTGAAGTAGTCGTATTATCTGTTCCATGCAATCAGATCAAAATCACTATAAAGATCGTGGTCCACGCTCTCTTACTGAAGAGTCAATCTTACTCATCTTTCTGTCCAAAAAGACGTGGCTAGTGAATGAGCGGCTCACCCACGCCCAACCTGGCAAGTCCGGAGGCCATTCATTCTCTCAGGTGGCGTAATTGAATTTATTGACCAAGAGCATTGAGCATTCGACGATTGACTAAGGCAGAGTTTCCTTGCAGCTTGGAGATTTACTTTCACAGCGTGCGTTGACTTCACAGGTCCTTCGAAAGTTCAGATCTTACGTCACGCTTTGTCGCACTTTTCCATTCAGCAGGTCGGCTCTTTTTCGAGAGGCTGCTTGACCGATTTTGATTTAAATCGAGCTTTTCCCTGGTATTTTTATGCCTTTCATGAAGAGTATAACCAACCGCCTGGGCAAGACATCAACCAACAGCACCATGCATGGAGAGCGATTCGTGTGCGATCATGCTCACTTGGGTTTTGTAATCCATCGACTTTGTGCTGTGAGTGAGGAGCAGCACGGAGTACTAACTTCCTGAGCCCGAGTGCAACTACTGATCAACCGTCAGGATGATGCACCGAACGCCCGAGACAGAGCTCCGCGCGGCAGGGAATGCAGACGAGTGGAAACGCAAGTTCCAGAAGGAGATCAAGGTTCAAGCCCATACGTCCGCGTTGTGGATGCTCAGAGAATCCGTGATCTTGTAGAGCCAATTCCTATCTGATCTCGAAACTAACTACACTGTACTACTCACTGCCTACTGTGCGATTTATCCCTTGATCAGGTCAATCAAGAACTGGGGAGACGGATTCGAGTGCGTAGCATGCTAGTAGCAGTGGACAGCAATCGAATGGGGATATAAACTGATTTCTTGCCATTGTGGTATGTGTAGGAGCTCAAGCAACTACTCCATGATGAAAAAGTGCAATTTCAGCAACTCGCGACGCAGTTCCAGGACTACAAGGCCCAATACCAGTGCGACTCGTGCCCCACAAAGGTATGCCGAAAAGCAACACGTTCCTCGGCCCCAAGCTCACATACTTGGCTCGAGCTAACTAACTAGCTCGCTTGTGCCTTATCCTCAGTTTCAAAAAGAATGCAGCAAGTGCCTTAAGCTCGAGCAAGAGTTGAAGCAATTGAAGAAACCTGTCAAATCCCAGAACCAACAACCACAACAACAGCAACATCAATCGAACCAAGAGTGCGAGTACAGCCCTGAGCTCGAGGCGACAGTTGTCCAGAGCGAAGAGCACGACGATGACGATGAACAAGAGGGTGGCTGTACACCTACATCACTGTCAGCACCAACCTTGATCAAGCACAGTTCTAGACGCAGTGACAGCGACAGCGCTCCACAAACCCCAGCAGATGCAACGAAATCAAAACTGGAAACCCCAGAGACACCGCACAAGTGTCGAATAGAATCAGCTTCCGTGCTACCAGCACTTCTTCAGCCAGCTCCAGCTTCCACCCACCCCAACCAACTACCCCAGCAGCTGTTCTCGAAAGCATCGTTACCATCGATGAATCCACTGCTTGTCGGATACGAAGACAAGTCACTGGGAGAGCTCTTCAAATATGCAGTCGTGCTCGCTGGCCCCACCCCAAAACTCGCTTCGGCCAGCAAGCCAGTGCCTAAGCGATTCCCGTTGCTACAACGCAAGCCATTCGCCGACTACCGAAGAACGCGAAGTCTTCCCGAGAGTCAGCAGCATCAGCCAGAGCCAGCTGTTACAACAAACATGTCCGAAGATCCTGGCTCGGAGCCTCAGTCTACCCCACATTCGGCGCCCACACCCTCCAAGTTCAAGCTGCTCTCGTCTCGATCGAACCGCCTCACATCAAAGTACTCGCAGACGCTTCTGGACTTCATCTCGGAAGAACCCTCGGTACCTTCGCCAACACCCTCAGCTTCATCGTCTCAACGAAAGCCTGGCTGGCTCTCCAACCTAGTATCCCAGCGATTCCGAGGAGCTACTGGAGGTAGTGGTGGAACTACTGCAGCCGAAGCCCCCGCGAGACTCACGACAGTACCAGACCTAGAAACAGGAGGCCAACATCAGCCTGTCTCTCATTCTGCCCCATTAACGCCAGCGTCCAAGCTGCTCTGTGTGTACCCACCGCAGACAAAACAGGTCGCTGAACTCGAAGGACTCGTCGAACTCTGCTTCCCCTATGGTGGCAAGATGCCTCCTGCCAGTGATTTTACGATCGGGAACCTCAAGCGCACGCTTCAAGAACGCCACCGCACGTACCGCAGTCCCAACTCGACGTTCGTACTCACTATCGCTAGTCAAAGCAACCCGTGCGACGTTACCTACGCGATCTGCGTCATCTGTCCACTGTTTGCTGACGAAGCCGGTCAACCTCAGCCACCCATTGGTGACGATCAAGAAGGCCATGACGAGAGCGCCACGCAAGCCACTGGCTCAGTAACTACAACGATCACACAGTGCTGCCTCTGCTTGCTGAGTCCGTATCCGTTCTTCAGCCTCTTCTTCAAGGTACTATTTGGCGTCGCGGTGCTCTGGGAAGCCAAGCAGAGGGACTTTGGCGAGAAATACGCTCTCGCTCTGAAAGAAAACAGGAGTACCTCGGATCTGCCAAAGCCCCCGGTACTCAGTGACTTTGTCGACCATTTCCAGGATATTCTGTCCAAGCTCAAGCACATGCGCATTCCGTCGATGGGTGGATGGAGCCGCATGAGTTTATCCCCAGAGCTACTCACGACACAGCTCTCGTTCCACCGCCCGCACAGCAAGAGCTTGGACATGGAGAGGCGCGTGCTGCTGTTGGAGTACGCAGCCCCAACGCTGTTTGCATTGCTCTCCGTGGACCAAGTGCTCTTCCTGTTGGGTTGTCTCTGCTGCGAGCACAAGGTGCTCGTGGTCTCGGACCATGTCAACACTGTGAGCTCCTGTGTACTAGCGCTGATCACGCTACTGAGCCCTCTGCAGTGGGCGGGTCCAGTCATCACTGTATTACCTCCGAGGCTCGACGAGCTCCTCGAGGCGCCCGTGCCGCTAATCGCCGGCCGCGTGTCCATTGATTCGGCGTTGATCCCGAATTTCTCAACGCTGCAAACCCCCATGAAAGGCGTGATCGAGATGAACATGGATCAGAACAACCTCCAGATGCACGACGAGGATACACGCAACTACCACGAGCTCAAGCTCCCCGGCTGCGACGCGCTCGTCCACGAGCTCAAGTTCTTCTCGGCTCAGCTGTTCCAGAAACACATTAGGGACCCGGATTTCCCGAGTGTGCACCAGCAGGAGGCCTGTGAGATCATCTGTACGCGGATCCACCGCCACCTGGAGTTTATCTGCGGGTTGGCACTTGATGAGGACACTGGTGGGGTAGTGGTAGACGCCTCCTCTAAACAAGAGGGCTTGATGGGGAACCCTGGGGCAATGCCTCAAGATCCAGGTGCAGTTGATCAATCGAGGAGCTGCAGCGATCTGACGCTCGACTACATCCGGCGCTTCAAGGAGACGCAGATGTTCAGCATGTTCCAGCTCCAGCGCCAGGAGCAGCAGCAAGAAGCTGAACTGGCCGCGGCGGCTGAGGAGGATGATGAAGCAGATGACGAAAACCTGGATGGTGAAGAGTACGATGAGGACGATGTGGACCTGCACACTGGAGACGGTGATCCGGATGCACTGTTTGCAGTTGAGAGCATCTCGTATGAGCCGGACTTGCTGGTGCATTGCTGAGTAACAATGAACTCAATTGCTGGCTCCAACGACACAAAGATGATAATGATTTTGGATAGAAAATGGTTTGTGAAGAAGGAAGGAAGGAAGGAAGGCTATTTTTCCAGGATTGACTGTTACAGCTAACTTCAGATTTCAGCGAGACTTCATCCAATTTAGCAAATTGATCCCAGCTCTTGGTCGGCTGGACTGAATTCGAAACCAGTTTCTTATTCTCAAGATCCAATTGCCGCTGGTGGTTCTTTCGTCTCTTCATCACAGCGCCCAGCTTCAAATGGTTGGATTGGATATCCTCCAGCAGCTCCAATGTCTAAACCATCAGGCGATAGACACATTGGATACGAGCCACAAGCGCTGGTGAAGATGGCTGCTCTACACTGTAGAGTTCCACAAGCTTGTGCTTTGAAGATTGCGACAACCTCATAAGGCGGAGCTCATTTCTGAATCCATCAGCAAGTGAACAAACCTATCGAGCCAAATGTTCTCAGCACAACTTACTTCCCGCCGGCTGCCATGAAGATTTCGTCGCTCGTCGCGTCTTTCGCTGCATTCGCAACCTCATCAAGCCTCCTTGCACTTGGGCTAGCGCCTACCACGTGGGAGACCAGCAGCGACGCTCTCATCGTGTTTATCTCGAATTGCGATTCCTTCGGCCAGGACCTTCTGGACGCAGATGTTTGGATGTCCGTAGCTCTGAGAATCACAGGTAGCTAGCAATCCCATTAGTGTATCTATTAGATCAGTTATATGCAGCAAGAGACGAGCATCATAGGCAATACTTGTGCAGTCGATTAGATCATGAATGCATCGCACGTATGGGTCTTGTTGGTTGATTGTTGGATTTCTGGATATGGGTATTTTCTTTTTTGTGTGTGTTGTTGTTGTTGAGTTTGTTGGATTTGCTGGTGTTTGCTGCTCTGATACCAAAGTATCAAGAGGTCCCTCAAGTGTCTTGATATCGACTCTTTGCTTTCGCTCCTTCCTCGTTGATATGGACCATCATCGTGAATCTATCGGAGTTCGACGCCGAGCTCTGCCACTATCTTATCGCGCACAGACAGCTATAATACAAGTCACACACGAAATCCCAGAGCAGAGTAGAATGGACACCACACGGTGTTAGTTGACTCATGAGCGATATTGTCAACCAGACAACGGTACCAAGGAAAGAACCCGTACCTGGAGCGCGTCGACTTCTTCGTTCGTAAGGTTGCGGTCCATGTGGCGGTAGACAATCCGGTAGCACTTGCTCTCGCGCTGGGTCTTCGGGTGGCGGAACTGGTCTACCACGGAGACCTAATAACGTCATCATATAATTTCATAGTACGTCAGTCAACCAACCAATGTCACAAATCGGTCCTAGCGTAGGTCACATTATACAATAGCAACGCACCTGCTCGACCAGGTCGCCCGCGACGTCACGCACCACCTCGCAGAGGTTGTTCTCGTGGAAGTCGTCGCCGTGCCAAAAGCTCACATCCTTGTAGCACTCCGGGTACTTGCTGTAGGGCTTGAACTTGGTGATCTCGCCGTCTTGGAACTGCGAGATGAAGCGCTGGTCCTGTGACCAGAAGAGGCGGATGTCCGGAATGTCGAAGAGCACCATCGCGAGGCGCTCGAGGCCGAGACCGAACGCCCAGCCCACTTCTTCACCGATGCCCGCGTTGCGCACGATCTGCTGCTCGAGCACGCCGCAGCCGAGCACTTCTAGCCAGTCGCCCTAGAGGCAAACAAATCACGCAATGTTAAGTACATCACCATTGCTAATGGAAATGCGAGAGAGATCAATACGAGCGACATGGTAGTATACGTACGTTGAAGAAGATCTCGAGCTCCAGCGACGGGTCCGTGAACGGGAAGTAGGCGTCCACCCAGCGCATCTCGACCTTGCCGAACAACGCGAACACCATACCTTCCAGCGTCTTCTTGAGCTCTTCCTGCACGATCGCGACCTTCTTCTCGCGCGGCATGTCCACTGGAAGCTCGGAAAAGATGCGCACACCTTCCATCTGGTGGAAGACTGGGTAGTGGCTCGCATCAATCTCGTCGCGGCGATAGACGTCGCCCGTGACGAGGAACGCCTTGATGCCCTGCTTCATGGTCGGCACCTCGTGCGCGCTCGTGTGCGCGCGCAGTACCGTGGTCTCGTTCACGTAGTACGTGTCGGTCACTTTGCGGCTCACGTGGTCCTTGGGCACGAGCATCGCGTCGAAGCAGTCCTCGGTTGACACAACGGGGCTCAGGTCGTCAAAGACCGTGAACTTAGGGTGGCTATCATTACGTCAATCAATCAACCAGTCGCCACATCAGCAAACATGCGCAACAAATAGACTACTGGCAGCAAATGGTAGACAATGGTGGTGGTCATTTCGTACCCTTTTGTGCGGTGCAGCTCGTCAAAATAGCCCTCGATCTTGGTCTTGATGATGTTGAGCGGGTGGTGCTTCTGTTGGTGCAGATTCACGCCGATCTTGGCGGCGATCGACTCGCTCACGTTGCAGTACGGGTCGCGGTTCTTCATCCACTCGAGCTCTAAACAACGCAGACACAGACACAGATATACGTGTATACGCAGATTTACGTCATTTAGCTGCATTGGCACACGCTCATGTTTGCGTATTTCCAACCGCAGGTTGGCCGATCTCATCCACAGGCAATGACAAGACAGCAGCAGTATGTATAGAGACGCACCAGTGCCCGTGGCGGTGGAAAAGAGCGCGCCATTATCGACGCTAATGTTGCTGCTGATCGCCGCCAGCAGTGGGCTCGTGTGGCGCGCGATGGCGCTGCTGCTGCGACCAGAGATCAGTCGCGAGATGCGCATCATGATTGCTTGCGGCTTGTGCTTGCTGGTCGAATGAACTGAACGAGCTGATCAGGGCCGTTGAAAAATGACACCAGTCTAGTACAGTGCACGTCAAAAAGTTAAGGACAGCAAAAAATAATTGAATACCGTATTTCCTATGTAGAGATTCATAATATCTTAAGATGTACACCCCTTAATTGACCAATCAGGATGAAGTATTTGATCAGCTCTGGATCCTATGTCAAGCTGTACAGACCATAAAAACCAGTTC